>LOEQ01000164.1:595231-617419 GCA_001685075.1 Bramus lutescens
GTGACCAGTGAGGCTTGGTTCTGTAAGTCAAGGACAGTGGCCCTTCCTGACCAGTGAGGCTTGGCTCTGTAAGCCAGTACAGTGGCCCTTCATGACCAGTGAGGCTTGGCTCTGTAAGCTAGGACAGTGGCCCTTTGTGACCAGTGAGGCTTGGCTCTGTAAGCCAAGGACAGTGGCCCTTTGTGACCAGTGAGGCTTGGTTCTGTAAGTCAAGGACAGTAGCCCTTCCTGACCAGTGAGGCTTGGCTCTGTAAGCCAGGACAGTGGCCCTTCATGACCAGTGAGGCTTGGCTCTGTAAGCCAGTTTTCTGCAGGCCAACTGGTCGACATTGCTTTCCTTCTCTCCATCTCTACCAGACCGTGCATATCTAGACATGCCTTCTTCACTTCTGGAGGAATCCATGCTATCCTCAGAGCCTCAGGGAATCCTGACATTTACAGTCATTCACCAATGTTCTACGCACAACCCCACCCCCCAGTCTCCAGTCCCCGGAAGGGCTTAGTGAAGCAGGTCTATATTCTGGGGTGTATTCCCTTCACAGTTTCCACTGGATTCGAGTGAAAAGCAATTGCCTTCATCTAGTTCAAGACAACAATCCCATTGACACGCCCCCCACACACAGTGGGCTACTGGGTTGATAGCTTCAGGCTTGTGTTGAGAGCCACTGCACAGCGATTCACTGTGCTAAGTGCTGTAAAAGATTTCCAGTTGTAAAGCAACCCATACTCATATCACAAGGCATGGAGCCATGCCTGAAAGTCTGTTCTGCCTTGGTGTCACAGGCCCAGCCAGGGTGGTCCTCCAGGGCCCAGGTTCTAGTGTAGGAAGTGTCAATGAATGCCTTCAACTTCAACAACAGAGAGGAAGAAACAGGAGAGTCTCTGGGGCTTGCTAGCCAGCCAGCATAGCCAGTCAGTGAGCTCCAGGCTCAGCAAGAAATCCTGCCTCACAAAAACAAAGTGGAGCGCAATTGAGGAGGACACTTGACATTGACCTTTGACCTCCAGGCGCAGATATATGAGTGTGCGTGTGCGTGCGCACACACACACACACACACACACACACACACACACATGCACGCACACGAGAAAAAAGGGAGATAGAAGAAAAAGCCAGCCTCCCCAAACAAAGCATCCTGTACTCCCTTAAAGCATGGGCTTCACAGATAGGCCTCATGAGAGGTGATGTACGTACATAGGACGAATACTGAAGTGTAAGAACAAGAAGAGGTCCTGAGAGACCTTCTGACTTAAACGAGACACATGGCAGGTGATAGTGAAATGAGCCCTTCCCAAACCCCTAGAGCCCATGCTTTCCCTTCATGCTTTGGGGCTTCCTCACTTGCATGAGCTGTAAGACAAATGCTCACAGGGATGTGGCCTCCCTGCACTGGTTTGGTTAACGAGCTCCACCTGGGAGGCAAACCCATGGTTGAGGCCTGTGGGACAGCTCCATGGAGTAACAACAGAGTCAGTGGTGTGAGCTTGGCTCTGTGACCCCAAGGAGAACTCATAACATCACATTCGTGACATTCTCAGACTCAGCTTCACAACCTTTGTTATTTCACTCAAGCACGAGAGAGAGAGAGAGAGAGAGAGAGAGAGAGAGAAATGGAGTCAGAGCTATTCAACTTACCAAGAACCTACAGTTCCCTACACAGTGAGCCAGAGGTGTTAGGGGATTTAGGTTTTGCAGCATCCAGCCCTTTCCTTCAGGCCAGCACCACCTCCTGTCATTCTCTCCTTCCCCTCTTCCACACCCATGTTCTGACAGGCTGCAGCTCCTCCCACTAAATTAATATTTTATTTATTTCATGGTCATGGGTGTTACCTCTAATAGAAGCAATCTTTTCATAAGGGACTCGCCCTTAAATGTCATAAGGGGCTGTCAGGACCGAATAAAGGGACGTCTATGAGGAAGAATGCCTACCTTAATGAGGAACTCGTGTGTAGATGCTATTTGGAGCATCCCTGAGCTCCAGGGATCATGCTTTTTGATGTCTCCTCCTCGTAGCTCTGTCCACTGCAGTTTGGCATCAGGGTAAGCCGAGAAGCTGCAGCTGCAGGGGGAAACTCAAACTCGGAATCCCTGATAAGGTGGTGTCCTCTCTGTCCTCCTCACTCTCTTCTTACACTGAGACTACTCCCTCCCCTGTTGCTTCTTCTCTCCTATAAACCCCTTGCCTCTCTTCTTCTGTTGGTCTCTTCAGTGTTGCTGTTGGATTCTGTCTTTGTCTCGTTGCCTTCTCTCTGTGTGAGCCACTCTGTTCTGAATATTTAAGTTGTCCCAACACTCTCAAGCCAGCCCAACGCATTGAAGAAAGAGATGCCACCACCACGCTTCAGGCCTCACACCAAACCACCCTCATTAGCTCTCAAACATGCTGATGTTTCTGCAGTTTCTATTCATTTTAATGGACTTTAAACTATGAATCAGCCACAAAGGCTACTTTAGCCAGCCCCAAACTGTAAGTCTTCACACGCCACTCTAACATAGCTGCTTGCCAGAGCCTTCAATTCCACCTTTTAAGTATCACTTGTAAAGAGAAATACAACACTTATTCTCTGACCAAAAAAATGAAACCATAGAAAATTGTAGAAAACATGATAAAATTTGATATGTAATATTCTAGTAGAGAGTGATATTTATAGTAACTTCTGAGTTTATTTCTTTATAATTTCTCTTAAGGATTCTTTAATCCATGTGTTATGTAGAAGCATAGTGTGAGGTTCCCCAAGTGCTTGTTAGGGTTTCTATGCTGTGAAGAGATACCATGACCATAGCAACTCTTATAAGTGAAAGCATTTAATTAGGTGGCTTACAGTTTCAGAGGCTTAGTCCATTATCATCATGGCGGGACAATGCAGCATGCAGCAGACATGGTGCTGGAGAAGGAGCTGAGAGTTCTGCATCTTGATTCAAAGGCAACAGGAAGTGAACTGTGTCACTGGGTCTAGGTTGAGCAAAGGAGACCTCAAAGCCCAACCCCACAGCAACACACTTCCCACAATAAGGACACACCTGCTCCAACAAAGCCACGCCTCCCAATAGTACCACTTTCTATGGGGAACATTTTCTTTTAAACCACCACACTCCATTCCCTGGCCCCCATAGGCTTGTAGCCATACCATAATGCAAAAACGCATTCAGTTTAACTTCAAAAGTCCCCATAGTCTATAACAGTCTCAAACTTATTTAAAAGTCTAAAGTTCAAAGTCTCTTCTGAGATTCATGTAATCTCTTAACTGTAATGTCCTGTAAAATCAAAATCAAAAAGAAGATCACATACTTCCAACATATAATGGCACAGGGTATAGATTACCATTTTAAAACATAGGAAAAGGAGCATAATGAGGAAGTACTGGACCAAACAAGACCAAAAACTAGCGAGGCAAACTCCAAACTCTGCATCTCCATGTCTGATGTCAAAATGCTCTTCAGATCTCCAGCTCCTTTCAGCTTTGTTGGCTACAACACACTTCTCTCTCGTGGGCTGCTTCCACTCCCTGTTAGCAGCTCCCCAAGGAATCTTCCTTAAGTATGTACCTCACGTCTGTGCAGCTTTTTGTTTTTATAAATGATTTTCCTTGTATTCCTGGTGGGAAGAGTCAATACCTTCCCTTTATTCTCTTGGACAGTTCAGCTGCAGGGTCTCTGCCTCACTGGCAGTTTAGAGAAGTCCCTGGCCATGTTTCACCCTCTCCCTTCTGTTTGCAGCCACACTGGCTTCCGCTCTTGTCCTTATTATGTCTCCCTTGCCTTTCTGCTTGAGAGTATTTCTGAATAACTGTGATATTAACTTTCAAATCTCTCTCTTTTTAAAAAATTTATATTCCTAGCATTTGTTAACCCAACAAGTTACATGGTTGTATCCAACTTTATGTGTACTGAGAAAAATGCTATCCCCATCCCCAGAAGTAAAGAGAGCTAGGTATCAGAAAACAGGAATCCTGTTTAGCACTCTGTTTTCCAAGACTGTGAAAGCTGGGAGAAGACACCAGGACTCACAGTTGTGAGCCTCATAGAAAACCAGCAAAAGCTCCCAGAGAAAGCAGCTGCTGCCTGTGCCTGAGCCTGGCCTTGCATCCCGCACACTCACTCAGAAGAAGGTGCTGGATTCCTTGGAACTGGAGTTTTAGGCAGCTGTGAACCATCATAAAGGTGCTGGGATACAAACTTGAGTCCTCTGGAAAAGCAGACAGTGCTCTTAACCACTGAGCCATCTTTCTGGCCCCAGTGTTTAAATTTCTTAAGGCAAGTATCCTAACATAAGCATTGACATCACATTTTTATGTCCATCTAATTAAAAATATCTCTAATTTCTATATGGGTTCTCTTTAACCTATGGCTTATTTAAAATGGATTTCTAAAGTTAATATACTTGAAAACATTTTCAGATACATTACTTTTTATATTAATAGATCTGCCTGAGTCCTGAATTCTCTAAGATTTCTGCGGTTACTTTGTCTATACTAATAGCAATGATTTTAGGGAGGCCGCATTCTGAGCTTACTGGTCTTGATGCATTTTGCTGATCATCCTGTCGATGTCTGAAGGTGACGTGAGAAGCTCTCCGCTCTTTCTCTCAAGCTGAGGGCCATGAGAGAGACTTTAGGGTCATCATAGGAAACGAGTTATCATTTTCATAGAAAACAATGAACACTATAATCATGATTTTTCTTGTTTATAGTTGATACATCAGGCCAGTACAGTTTATGTTTTTGGATTCTTGTGCAATCCTAATCCCATACATTCACATTTACTGTTTTTAATAGTAACTTACATCTTCTGGTGGCAGAAAATTCTCAGAGACCCTTGGTTTGTGGCAGGAGACCACTTCTCGAGTGGTTACCACTACACAGTGTGGGAAAAAGGAGAAAGAAATGACAGCAGGGTGGAGAGGAGAGGACAGGCAATGGTAAGCGGAGCTTGGAAGGAGGAGAACGGTGGGAGGAGGTCAGGAGTCTATGGCGTGCTGGGAGAGGGCATGGGGGTGGTGGGATGAGTGGCTTTTGTGGCTGCTCAGCTCAGTACATAAGCTTCCTTCTGCTCCTGCAGGCTCCTTTCCTTTCCATCATTTAGATGATTTCCTTCCGTGTTACCCAGTTCTCTGTCACTGCGACAAAATGTCTGAGATGAAAACCTCTAAGGAAGAAAGATTCATTTTAGCACTGTTTTATGGCCTTCAGGTGATGGCTCCTTGGCTCCTTGCTTTGGGATTACTGTGACCCTGTGCATCGTGATGAGAGCACATGGCAGAGGAGTTCTCTTCACTTTTCGGAAGCTGGAAAATGGAGAGAGGAATGGATGGAGAGAGAGAGAACCCACATGCCCACACACACAGGGACAACAGAGAGAGAGAGAGAGAGAGAGAGAGAGAGAGAGAGCACACACAGAGACAACAGAGACAGCACACACATGCACACACACAAAGACAACACAGAGAGAGCACACACACATGCACACACACAGAGACAACATGGAAAGAGAGCACACCCATGCACACACAGAGAGAGACAACACACACAGAGGGAGAGAGAGAGAACTCCAGGGTCCCAACAGCCTGTCTTCAAGAGCATACCCCTATTGATTCAATTTTCTACACTAGGCCCCACCTCATAACTGTTCCACTTCCTGCCTTGGCCTCCACATGCTGGGGACCAAGCCCCTAACACCTGGCTTTTGAGGTACAATCAAGATCTGTAGCAACTTTTCTCATCTCACTTACAAAGTTCCTTTGGAAAAAGACTACAGAGTGAATTGAAAGCCAAGCTCAGAGTTCTCTATTTGATTATATACTTGATGGAGTTTTTTTTTAAAGTTTGAACAAAGAGAAAAATGTAGGCAAGGCAATGTTTCCAGAGCCTAGACCAACAGTGGTGCTGATGCTGGGGGATGGGCAACCCACTCCCTCTCATCTAGACAGGGCCACGTGGCTGCTCTTCCCCAAGAGCCATGAGCATGGGTGCTTAGCGTCAGCTTGAAGAAGTTAAGAGCAGGTGTGTTTTCTTCATACCATTGCTCCACATCCGAATGGTGCCAGGATGGCCACACGTCCACATACTGAAGCCTCAGGAAGAGGAAGCTGAAAGCTACAGATCACCATTTTGAGGAGAACTACCCACCACATAAATCATCTGTGCCTGGTAGCACACAAATGCAACACAGGCTCATCTGCCAGTCATGGAGATTCAAACATTGCTTTCTTCAGAAGCTGGTGCCGACATCCTGACTAAGTTGCTGCAATGGAGTGTGGGTGTTGGGGGNNGGGACTGAGGACAAGAACTACATGAGAAGGAGAGATGTGGATGGAAGACACTTTACAGAGAAAAACAGCAGCCCAGTCAAGGATGACTTCAAGGTGCACACACTGAAGGCCTGAAGAAATTAAGGGGAATATACATATAAAAAGACGCTGCTTTTACGTTAGACACTGTTAACTTGGTATAGGACATTTGATATAAGTGCTTGGTAAAGAAGTGTGTGTGTGGGGAGAACAAAACTTTATATTAGAAATTGAAAAAATACCTTAATAACTGGGTTAAAGAGAAAAAAATCACAACAGGAATTAAGAAATTTTTTAAAAGGTAAAATAGTTACATGAAGAAAATAAAAAGTACTTAGTGGTAAATATATTATTCCTCAATGCTTCCATTTAAAACAGCAAGAGAGGCTCAATGTACAGAGCAATGTTCAGCTCAAGACCTCAGACAAAGAATACAGTAATTCTGTAAGAATCAAGACAGAGAAAACAGAAAGGAAACTCACAGAATGACAGGAACATTTAGAAGTAGTAGCATTTGGGGGATCTGGTCTTCTGGGTTTCAGAACTCGTCTGTGGACCTGGGAGCCATCATTGTTGGATACTAAATGAACCGATGAAATATGGAGGCAGCAAGCAGGAGGCTATTTTCATGGAAACTGCCTGCCTTTAGAAGTTAGTGCAAAGAGCTACACTGTTTACTAACAGATGTTGGCACTACTGGATGTCTAAGTGGGAAAAAAAACTGTATTGGAGCTTCACACTACACTCAGAAGTAATAGTAAAATTGAATGTGAAAAACATGACTTTAAGAACATGTAGGAAAACGCATTAAGGACATTGGTAAATTTTTTAAGCAAGACTAAAAGCACAAGTTATAAAGAACAAGGCCTGCGGGAGCTGAAACAGCCCTGTAAGTGAATGTTTTTGAAGTCCCCATGCCCGCAACTGCCTCACACTCCTGCTGGGCTGCAGCAGATCCCAGGCGTGGCTGAGCTCGTCACAGGCCCCTCGTGTCTGTGACACTGAAAGGCATATGCAGGGATTCATCCTTGCATGTTTGTTAATGCAGCTAGCTTCAATTTTCAGTGGAGCTGTGCCTAAGCCTCACAATTTCCAAGGCTGTCTTTGAGCTGGGAGCAATCTAGGCACAGAAGCCTGCTCGTGGCCCCCTTCAGCAAGGTGAGAACTTGTGCTGCCTCACGCAGTCTGGGAGGACCTGTGTCTAAGACGGTGGACTCTGGAGCCAGACCACACTCAAGCCTCAGCTTCTGCCTTTGGAAGTTGTGTGGTCCCAAGGAGTTAGTTTCTTTGACTTCCCTGCATCTTGGTGCTTCTGCTGGGAAATGGGAACAGGACCATAAGGACCACTGAATTAGTATGCTCTAAGTGTTCAGAAAGCACCAGGACATGTTCCATAAATGCTCACAGTGTCATCATTAGGCCTACAGACTTGGAGCTTCTGGGGATGGGTAAACGAGGCAGCGGGTACCCACATGTTTGAAAGTGATCCTGTCAAGAACCCTGGCCTTCTTGCATCTTTATGTCACTGGAGTCAGGGATGGGAAAGCCTTGGCAGATGTCCTGTAGAACTGTAGTCATTCCTGCACAGTGACCTCAGAAAGACACACCCTTGGCCTCATTCCTGCAGAGCAGCCAAGGCAGCGGAGCTCTGGAGAGTCAGGGACCCTTCAGTGTCCACTTCTAAAAAGTCTCTTCTTTAAAACATTGGTTGTTCATTTTAGCTCCTTGCTCAGTATTTCACAATTTACAGTCGGGTTAAAAACAAAATCCCCATTGCCTGATAAGTTCATTACCCCCTCCTCACAATCTAACTAGCAATTTCTAACTGTAAAATTTACTCAAACTAAGCAGTAAAAATTACTCAAACTAAACTCTGCTTTCCTCTCCCAATCTTTGTAAAATCTGAGAGTTTCTTAAGGAAAGAGATGTGTCCCCCATTGTTCATGGTGCCCTGGACAAGGTCCACCTGCAACATTGGGTCAGTGCCTGTAGACTCCCAAATCTTGTTCCTCACGAATCTCTGCAGACTACCGCCGACTCAAAAGGAAGGAAAGACAGCCATCCGGCTGTTCATATTCCAAGACAAGCTCCCAACAGCTATCCTCACCTCTGCTTGCATGTCTGATGCTGAGGTGGACCAATTCAACAAGCCCGGCAGTGGTGAAGGGACCCTGAGGGGGGCCCCAAAGTCTATGGGCTTTACATTCAGAAGAGGGAGCCAGTATGCCCCTTTGGAGACTATGTGGGAAGAGCAAGTGTCTGCAGTATTGTTACAGGGTGGGAGTCCACCTGGGACAGATAAGCTAGGAGTGTTTGCAGGGTGACCAATGAGGAGTTTTCAGTACTGATTAACAAGCTTCACTGATACCAGGGATGTGGTTAGGTCTCCATCCTGATTAGGGAGTTTGCCAAGGTGTGACCGAGATAATGGGCTCGATCTTTTCTGACATGAGCACTCAGGAGAAAAGTTTTCACCTCTTCAAGCCGATATAAAGGCTGGACACTGCACAGGCGTCTGCACTCACTCCAGCTCCTTCTCTTCGGGCAAAATGAAAATCCCCGTGAGTATGCGTTCACGTTCTCCGTGCTTCTGTTTCTGCTGCTGCTGCTGCTTGTATCCAATGTGCTGTGGACTTCAAGGGCCTTAGACAAACACTGTGCCCTTCTGTGCCTCTGGGGTTGAATTTACAGTGTTTGGGGCCAGGAATCATATTGAATATTTGTATGTCCACTGCCTACATTTCTTGGCTTTACTCAAAATGTACAAAGAAAAAATGTAAATATGTAGAGATTTGGAAGCTGTTTAGTAGCAATCTCTTCTCATCGCTTTGTGAGGGGTGCAGGCATCTGAGAGAAGTTACGTTTGTCATCTGAAAGAAAAGCAGTGCTTTGAAAACAATGTCTGCAATAAGAGTGAGAGCAGCTACCCCCAAACTGTGCTGAGCCCCAGATTTTCTCATGAACAATCACCTCTGCTTGTTGTGCTCACAGTGCACAGCACACATTGCTGCCCTCGTTGTGAAGTAGAGGAGACTGAGACAGAGGGGGCTGAATTCTCCAGATCTGTAAACATGGGGTTCAGAATGGGGTTTCTCTGTAAAGAAACCAGAGTGATCTGGTGTCTAAACTCTTTATTAAGGTAAAATGAGCCCTTTCAGTGACTTCCCCTACCCTGACTGATACTGGACGCCATGGCTCCACCTGTGTGCTGGGCTTCAGGATAGAAGCCCTCACCCAGTTTCTGCCTCTTGTTTTCACTCAGCTGCTAACAGAGAAAGCTGATCACTGTGTCGGCCCAAAGGGGACAAAGATTGTCAGATGGACAGTGTCCCCTCCCAGGAGGAGATCTAAGCCTGAAGTGCACATGGTGGGTAGGAGGGATCTGGAGGCCAAGGACACGTCCTGTGCTCTCACTAGGCATCAACTGAGATGGTCAGTTGATTCACTTATCCCAACTTCTAGTCCAGATCCACTGAATAGAACATGTAGGAGTGTCTGAGGCTCCAGAGCTGCCTGAGGTGGCAGACCCGGGGTGGGGAGAAGCCTGTGAAAGTGGACTGCAGGGTGTCTGCACATAGGTTGTTGCTAGAGTCTCCACCCCAGGCACCAGGAGATAGATCTGAGGAGAGGGTTGTAAAGAAGGATAGGTAGCATCCCATAGGCAGTTCTTGGAAGCATCTGCCCTCCCCATGATCTTCCTTCTACCCACCAGTAACTTAACTGGTAGTAGAGTTCACTGCGACAATCAGAAGAGAGAAGACAGCTGCTGATGGTGTCAGGTCAGACTTGGAAACGAGCCCAGCCCAGCATCAGAGCTGCCTGCATCTGTGTAGGTCCGTGGCCCATGGGTTCATAGCACCCCTGAGATGCAGGCTGTGGCAGCAGATGGATGTCCTCCATTAGGTCAAGGGTTAACTAGAATCCTTCTTCCATAGCTGTCATTAAAAACCCATTGTGACCATGTCACTCATGGGTTCATTTTAAATGGCTCATTACCTCAGTCGCAATAAGTTGACATTTTCCCCTTAGAGGACATAATTTATCCACTAATCCCAATGTGGGTGTGACTCATACCAGCTTTTCCCCTGCTAAGAGAGTCCTTTTCTGCTCACCTGCCCACCATGTGTCTAACAAATAACACAAACTCAACAAGGGCCTGCCAAGTGGGTAAATGTATGTTTTCTGCTTTTTAAAGTCGAAAAGCAGACTGCTGACCACCTCTAATGGCTGACTGTTGTCCCTAGGTACCCACTGTCTCTTACTGATCCCCCTCATTGAGTGACAACCCCACAGAGAATTGATGTGTTTTTCAGGTGGCATTTCTGCTGGTGCTGTCCATCTTTGGAATACAGTCTCAGGCAGAAGAGGTGAGTTGGCTTCTTAGAGCTGTGGGAGAAAATGAGAGGTCAGGCCATGCAAGGGCTGGGTAGTCCACATGCCTTCACTGAGACAGAATCCCAGGAATGGGAAAGATGAGGGTTTATTTTTTTCTGCTTCCAATGCCTCCACAATGTAACCCAACATACTAAAATGTGCTGAGTCCCGTTTCCCTTGCAATGACATCACTTCAGAGCTCACTTTGGACCTCTTGTACATAATATAACAAACCAGTGGGCAGAGCTTCACATTTAGTCTCAGCCCGAACATGGCATGGGCTTCCAGTGCAGGGTTATCCTGGTGAACTGTCTAATGTAGGTTTCTCCTGATGGACTGTCCAGTGCAGGTTTCTCCTGGTGAACTGTCTAATGTAGGTTTCTCCCGGTGAACTGTCTAATGCAGGTTTCTCCCGGTGAACTGTCTAATGTAGGCTTATCCTAGTGGACGTACAGTATAGGTTTTATCCTGGTGGACATACAGTATAGGTTTTTTCCTGGTGGACGTACAGTGCAGATTAATCCTGGTGGACGTACAGTGCAAGTTTATCCTGGTGAATGTACAGTGCAGATTAATCCTGGTGGACGTACAGTGCAGGTTTATTCTGGTGGATGTACAGAATAGGTTTTATCCTGGTGGACGTACAGTGCAGGTTTATTCTGGTGGACGTACAGTGCAGGTTTATCCTGGTGGACTGTCCAGTGCAGGTTTATCCTGGTGGACTGTCCAGTGCAGATTTATCCTGGTGGACGTCAGTGAAGGTTTTATCCCAGCGAAAGAGCTGCTTTCCAATGCACACTATTTACATAAATTTGATTTTGTCTTGGTTGTCAATTCTAGGTCTTTAACATCATCGCCCCAGGTATCAATGGCGGCAATGTCCAGGAGACAGTGAGCATTGACAACCAGAAGAACACTGCCACCGTCAACATCCACGCAGGGTCCTGCTCTTCAACCACCATTTTTGACTATAAGCATGTAAGCAGCAAGCTGTAGGATTGGTTTTGTAGAAGGACATATTTAATTATACTGTCTACCTTTACATGTCCTTAAAATTTTTCTCATGTCTTCCTTTCCCTTTAAATGATCAAGCAAGAAAATAAAACATCTCTAAGAAAAAAATCTGCATTTCCTCAACAGTGATGGCATTGTCCCACTCCTGGCACAGACACGGGCTGGAAGAATAGCCAAAGCAATGCTTAGAACATAAACAGGAAAAAGCCTGTTGGATAAACAAATGAGAACTTCTGATACAAAACATACAGAAAATGAGCAGAAACCCAGAACAATGCACACACTTAAATTATCTCTGTAGACCTTACATGACACATGCTATGAGCCTTCCCCATGTTGGTTACCAGGGTAACAAGTCTTAGAAACTTCCTCCATCCATTTACTGATTAGGATTACTTTACTATTTTTTTCTTCCAATACTTATTATGGGCTGCCTTACCCAGAGATACCCAGCATGGACACCAACAATGTGTGTCTGAAGTTGGTTTTTTCCCTTTTTTTCTCAAAACTCCCCAGATGCATTCCTCCTGGCACTGCTGGGAGTTTTATATCACTTTCTGAGTGGAGAGTTTTGAAGTCCTCAACAGGAAGTGCAGCTAAAACTATTTTTAAATAGATTCATGGAAATCCCAAAAATGACTTTTAAAAACTGAATTGTGGAGACATTGTTTAAGCCCCTTCCTTCTTCATCAGCCTTGGTGCCTCAATCTATTGTCAAACTTTAGGTACTAAGAACTTTTGATAGTTGAAAAATCAGAAGCAGAATAATTTTTAAGTATTTGAAACATCACAGAAATTTTCCATTCAAGGTCAAAAGGTGATGACCTTTGATCCTTTCTCATGTCAAGTTCTCAACATCCCTGTGCTCCTCAGCCTCCTCAAGCCACCCTCTCCATGTGGTAGGTAGAGTATGAGGCAGAGGAAGGAGGGAGAACAGGTAAAGTTGTGTGGGGTGAGGGTAGGCGCCAGCATGCCTAGGAGACTTCTAGAATGTCAAGCCAGGTCGAGATGTTCTATGTTTGAATTTTCCAGAAGGGAAGCCTCTAGTCATTGTGGCTACTGTGTACCCAAAATCCATTCTTAAATAAGTGGTGAATTTCATTGGATTTGAATTTAAGTAGCCACATGTGGAGCCATTATGGTATTGAATGATACAGTTCTGAAGGATATTGTCATAGTCAGAATGGAAGAACAGGCTACCTAAAACACAAAGGAAGAGGCAGAGAGCCATTCCTCCTCAGTCTTTAAACCCTTAGCTGTAGACCCTGCTTCCAGAACACAGAGCACATGCCAGCTTCGCAGGCATACAGAGGCAAATATGGAAACAAAACTCCCTACCAAAGATGAGTGGACAGAATTTCGAAATGACATTAAATCATGACTAACTCAATCCTTTCTTCTAAGACTCAATGTCAATCTCACCCAATCAGGATTTCAGAACTTTTAGGGTCAGTAACTAGGCTGTTGCTCCTTCAGGGTTACATCGCATCCCGAGTGCTCTCCCGAAGAGCCTGCTACATCCTCAAGATGGACCACAAAGCTATCCCGGCTCTGGACAAACTCCAACGGTACATCTACGAGACACAGGTAGATTGGGAGTCCTTGAAAAATCTGCTCCTGAGCCAGCACAGGCCAACAGAGTGATGTGTAAGGGACGGTAGACATTAACCTCTAATTCCATGTATACGATACTCAGCTTACTAACGTGTTCTCACACGCGGGGGGAGGTCAGTTTCCATCATAGAGCCCTGAAAACATAAACTTATAAAACTGTCTTTGCAGAGGGGGCTGGTGAACCTTTTTTCTTGGAGGTGAGATCTAAGATATGTCGCTTGCTTGAATATGATATTGAAGAATATAAAGATACAGACAAACAATACCACAATGTGAGACTCTCCACCCAGTGCAGTGAGGCTGGACACCCAGTTTTGACTCTGACTACACTGTCTCATCCGCCTCTCCCCTTTCAGGAAGTTTACCTTCTGTGGGTTTATTGCAGTGAAATACTGTGGGTAAAAAAGAGCGTATCCTCCAGGCAGAGTAGTCACAGAAAACCATGACTTGAAATCTCTGAATGCCCTTTATCTAACCACTAACAAGAGAAAGCCATTCACAGCTAAAGGCAGGTCCAGCGGGCTTCCGGTTCCGTAAACCCTATTCTCCGTTATGTCACCTAGACAATGAGAATCATGGACTCCACAGAGTACACCTGGGTCAAGTATAACCCTTTGAAGTCTCTGCTCATGAAGGCAGATTGGTTCCTGTTTGGGTCACCTATTGAGCATCTGTGCAAGCACGTCCCCCTGTATGAGGGGGAGGTGGTTACAAAGTCGCCCAGTGAGTACCAAGGAGACTAACCAAGCTCTGGCAGCTGTTGTATACCACGCTGTTGGGAGGTGGGGGTGGTACGGCTGTGTGAAATACGCCTAAGTGAAAACGTGACTTAGTTCAGTTTACTTTAGGAGTTGAAGTCCTACTACGTGAACTAACTGTTAGAGATGTCAGGAGTGCAGAGGTAAAACTTTGCCTCCTGGGGGCTCAGTGCCATGGGAAAGGGAATGATTGAAAATGAAAAACGGGGTAGGGAGAGCTCCTCTCGGAAAACCCTGGGACATCGTGGTTGACGTTAAGCACTTACTGAGCACCTTTCAAGTAAGATTCTCTAGAAATGTTTAGGAGTAGCGCCAGGATCTGGCCTAAGGGGCTCAGGGAAGCGAAGACAGAGTAAGCGGGCAGGCAAGGGACAGGAGCTGGGTGTCATAGGGCACTGTGATCATACCTGAATTTTGCACTGACTGTGGCAAAGTGGCCAGAGCAATGGACAATGAACTCAACAAAAGACATTTGTCAGGGTAGTGGGAGATGAAGAAGACGGTGTTAGCATTTGCTGTGCGTTATGCTCGGAAAGACAGTGCTCGTAGGTGTTAGAGANNNNGAGGCAGGAGGACATGCTGCCAGTGCGGAGACAGCCGCAAGGCGTCTGAGATCCAGTACATTTGTTGGTCTTATGTAAGTTATTATTCTTATTATCATTAGTAGTAGTAGTAGTAGTAGTTGTAGTATAGATATCTATTGCTAAAATCTTGACGCTATGAAATTACAAGGCCCTACCCATTAGGACCCCTTGAAAATATTGACTTGCTGTATTGAAGCACATTTTTAATGCCATTTATTTACATTTTCCCATTTTCAGAAGAGGTAGCCACTGGAGCCTGTGCAAAGGTCGGCCTTCTGGGGCTCCTGGGCTTCTCCATCTGCGCGGGAACTCACATCTAAGATGGTCCCTCAGTTGACTTCATCTTTCCAAAGAAATATACCTTTGGTTTCCACTCAGAAGCTAAACTAGATTCTTCCCAGCATTCCATCTGCTTATGAGATTCAGTAACAACACATAAATGATATATTTACAGACATCTGTGTGTTTGTTCCTTTCACGGGCACAGTGGGGGAACCAAGCAATGTTGACCTTAATACATAGAAGGCCTTTAAATAAGGTATACAATGTATGAAAATGTCCAGATGCTGGGGTTTAGCCATGCGTGGTCTACCAGTAGGGTATGAGCCTCCATCTCCCTCTGCAGCTGCCCGCAGCCCAGCTGCCCACCTGTGATCTCAAGGCGGCCTCATGGAGTCTGGGCAGCTGGATGCAAGCTCAGAACCAGGAGAGACATCGACAGGAATCTCTCTCTATCACTGTGTCTTCCTTGTCTCACACTGGCTCATGGACAGATAAATCAGAAGTGCTTTCTGTGTACTGGGCACCAGGGATGATGGGACAAGAAGTGTAAGCTACGTATCCCTTGAGCTGAAGCTCAAGGATGCTGTTGGGGCATGTCTATAAAGAATTTGACGACAGTAGTATTGAGTATTATTGACTGCCCAGCAAAGAACAGTGTTTCAGGTGTTTGCGAGGGATGGAACCCAAACCAGATTTGTTGCAGTTGAAGGTAAGCTGAGTCTTATGTAGTTAGTGACTGAAGAGGAGGAGTATCCTGGAGTTGGATGCCTGATAGGGACTAGATTATTTTCCTGCCTCTCAGCTGCATTCTTCCTGCAGTAGCCTCTGCATCTTCATGGCTTTTCTGCATAAGAAGAGAGAGCCAACACCATGTCCCACCACAGGATCTCCATCTCTGTTTCTTTGCCAGCGAGACAGAGCTTCTCTTCATTCTGGCTATGAGTTGGTTTTAGCTCTAAAGTTTCTGGTTTGCTCTCATGGCCAGGATGGGCAGCTGGACGCAGGGAGAGAGATAACATTTCCAACCTCCTTGGGGGTTTGTTGGCTTATACAGTTCCTCTTGCTTTAATTGTATTGGTCTCACTTTGAAAGCAGAGCCACGGGTCTTCTTCCTCACTTTGCTGTTTCTAAATCCCCATCCCTCCTAAGGAGTCTGGGTCCTGCTATAGTTCCTCATAGTTAGCCCCTTCTAATGGTTAAGGAAAGTAGATATTTTAAACTCCGGAGCGCTCAAGCCTTCTTTGGGCTGTGAGCAAAGAGGATCAAGCCCGCATTAATGGTCTCGAAAGCTGGAAAAGGCCCCAGGGCAGGTGGAGTGCCAGATGGGACTGTTACTTCCTACGAGTTCCTCCTCACAGCACTGCGCCCTGCACACTCATTCGCTTATCTAAGGGGATGAAATGCATTCTAATCATTTTAGATGCTGGCATTAGAATATGTAGACCCCAATATTCCACTGCAAAATTACCTGTTAGGCCTGATGAATGAATTCAGCGTTATTGGGGCAAACATAATGAGCTAAAAGTCAATATTGAGCCTCCTGGTTTCTAATAATGGAAAAATAACTTAGACCAGTCCAGCTTTCCTACCATTGCAGCACCTAACAAAATATGAAAAAATGACTTCTAAGGTCATGAGGTGATCCTTGCAGAGAAAACCAAGAGAAAGTGAAAGGGTCACTTACCTGCTGCCCATCACAGCTGTCTACTATTCCTCTTCAAAACAAGCTCACTGCCAGTCCCTGTCTTTCCAGTTAGCATAACCTGGGCTATGTAAGTAGAGGCTAAGCATTCCTTCTGTAGATTCCTTCAATTGTAGGGAACTAACTGTGATCTGTCAAGTTAGTTTTCAACTTTAAGTGACTTCTCTCCTGTCCCCAGGAGATGAGCCACCATCATTGTCACAGCCAGAGAGGGTTCTTCTGGCCTCCAGCAAGGACAGATGGTGTTCAACACTCTGCTGTAGAGTATGGCCCCACAGTGAAAAATTTCTAGCTCAAAATGTTAATAGGGCCCATGTAGAGAAAGTTAGTCCTGTTTCTCCTGAGAAAATAAGATCATAGTTTCTCTTAAGAAAGCAAGAAGCAGATTGGCCTAGAGTGGTCAGGTGATCAAGGCTCTGACCAATAACATGTAGGCAGAAGTCTGCTAAGTGAGGCTTCCCGAAACCATATTCTTTCCAGATAAAGAAAGTTAGATTCAGGTGGCTGGGATTCTGTTCTGTGCTTTTTCCTATTGTCCTTCCTAATGGGGATGTAATACCGATGTCCAGAACCTTCTCTGCCATGTTGAGGTCATGAGGTCACAATCTCAGGGAGGCCAGGTCAGGAAAATGAGGTCTGTCCCTCGCCTTATGCCTCACTACAAATCTTAATCTATTTTCAACATTTATCATTCAGCTGAATGAAAAGGAAACCATCAGCCTGCAACAGGCTCAGGAAACCAGATGCCATTGTTGTTACCCACAACAGTACTGAGCAACTTGTGCTCTGTTCCCTGATTGGAGTCAGGACCTGAGGCCTCGGGCTCTGGTCTTTCCACAGAACTAAGGAGACCGTGGCCATAGACATCTGGGGGGGGGGTTCCTTGCTGGGGAAAACAGAAGTCTGCTTTGTAATATGAACCCTACTCTAGAAGGAACTTGAAAACCTTGTTCCGAGGAACTGGAGTGATGCGGAGAATTAGGTGACACCACATCAGGGGAGGGGCTGATCATAGAGACCGCAAGTTACAGACTGAGGGCTGAATATCTGGATCCTTTTTCATTTGCGATGGGGACAGATATCTAAGGGTCACTGCTCCCGATTTAGAGTTCTAGAGGGAGGCTCCAGATCACTCTGTGAGTTGTCACTGTCCCAAGAAAGAGACGTCTCAGGAGCCTCAGTCCCAGTTTTCAGGAGAAAAGTGCAACCTCAGGGCTGACCATCCAGACTGGGCGCCATTGAAGGTTTGTTCATTTATTGTCAAAACTTCTTAAGGGATAGTCTAAAGAGACTCGGAAATAAAAGGTTCTGGTGGAGCCACCTCTGTGCTGTAGGATGCTCTGGGCTGCCCGTGGTTGGCAGTGCAGAAAGGATAAGGGAGCCTGCGGGGGATGAGGGAATCTGTCTACTAGCCAGTGACATGGAAACTTTATTATTTTTTTCCTAGAAGGTAGAAAATGCACCTCCCTCCCACCCAGATTACAGGGTTAGTGCTGTAGGGAAAGTCAGAAGGTAGAAGACTGGAAAGGGCTGCTTCCCACAGGCAGAGGCTGGAGCAGGCAAGTCCAATCTTCACATGGATGACGTAGGGTTCAGAGCCCAGGGATCTCACCACAGATGGACAGTCCCATGAAGGAGAGAAACTGGAGCTCAGAACAGGATTCTGGGTCAATGGCCAGGGCAGAACCTTCAAGAGGAGGGAACCACACTTTAGAGAGAAGGCCAGAGTCATCCATGCACCAGGCACCTGCGTTATGGACCCTCAGGTCAGCGCAGGCCCACCCTGGCCCTCTCTCCAGCCTCTGCAGTAATCATCTTTCTTCATTACTCTTCCTTTATTGTGCATTTAATCACCTAGTCTGGCATGTCCTGTTTCTCTCCTGGACCGTCTGTTCTGAAGAACTCTGACTTGTGTATAAGAGAGTGGTAACAGCCACGTGGCTGACTGCATCTGGACTGATAGGCAGATCTTGGAGTCTTACCCCTGCTAGCTAGGCTCTTCGGGTCACTGATCTCCCGCACACTCCAGCCATCAGCTGTGCTATTTCCAGTGTGGTCTATAATAACCGTTAGGCTCCATGCGCCTTGAGAAAGAGTAGAACGAAGGACTCCAAAGCCACAGGCCTTCCCCTACAGTGGGCATGGCAAAGCTTGAATCGGGGCAGGATGTCCATCAGCCAGCAGATCCCTGAGGAGATGACTGGCTTTGGCCTTCTGATGAGGGTATTGGCTGTTTCCCTTCCCCACAAGCCCCGAATACATCCCAGGCCACGGAAGCAATGGATCAGCTGTCATTACACCTGGCTGATAGGTACTGAAGCCCCTCCTGCATCTTTTGATTCACATGCCGCCTTCTTTTGGTTTCTGAACACACCTTCTTTTTGCTGCTGGGCAAAGTAGGCGGGGACTGCTCTACACAGGTCCTGAACAGGCACTCCGTATTGGGCCAAGTTTTTGACTCGGCTGGGTAAAACCATGTAGGTCAGTCCGCGGGTGGGTGGGTAGTGACCGGAATCCTGGAAGATGGGGGCGTCTCAGGCATGGCATATGAAAGAGGGGACTCACAGGCATGTTGTGAAGGTGCGTGGGGCGATTCAAGCCCGCTGAGAACCCCGACTTGCTTTCCTTTAGATGCAATATTTTTTCAAGCCACAAGAGGGCGAAAGTGACTCTGGTAAAAATCTGTATGTGTCCCAGTGGCATTTCCTATCAGCTTTGGATGCTTTGTGAACCAAAACGATAGAGTAGTTTGTTGCATTTATATTTTGTCAATTTAGATGAATGGGACATTTTCAACTCCTCTTTTATAGATTTATGTATTCTAATTTTATATGTCTGAGTGTTTAATTAAAGTTATAGTCTGATGTGAGTCACCTTGTGGGGACTGGAAACCAAGCCGGGTTTCTCTGCAAGAGCAGCAAGAACTCTTAACCTCTGAGCCATTTCTCCACCCTGACTTTGTTTAAAAATAGCATTGCTTTAACACACTTGTATTTCTTTCCCAGAGTTTGTACTGCTACCCCAGTCCTGACTACTGTTCAAATGTGCTGATATTTAAGCAAAGTTTGAGCAGAGTCCATGAGTAGCCAAGGATTTCTTCCTGGGTTTTAATTTATTCCTATTAACAACAGTTTCTGTCCTGCTGGAGATGTCAGTGACGACAATGATAACGGT
The DNA here is from genome assembly GCA_001685075.1 of Bramus lutescens. NCBI lineage: Eukaryota > Metazoa > Chordata > Mammalia > Rodentia > Cricetidae > Bramus > Bramus lutescens. The sequence goes on from LOEQ01000164.1 coordinate 615,021, forward strand.
GTGTATGGGCATGTTCATGCATGTGTGTGTGCGTGTGCGTGTGTGTACATTGTGTGTGTGCATGTGTGTGTGTGGTGAGTCAGGAAAGACAGGGAGGAGAGGAGGCAGGGGACATGAAATCACTGCAATGCTTGCATCCAACCATTTGTCTTCTCTAGCACAGCTCAAGCCCTTTGGGAATGCATCTAAACTAGGTCACTGATTCAACTGTGACTTGCCTTGAGAGGGTGACTGATATCCTCGAGTTCTTTGCCCATGATGTGATTTCATGGCATGAAGAATAAGTAAAGAGAAAGCTCCTGTGAGTGAGCACTGTCCAGGAGACTGGCTGTAAGTTGGAAAATCCTGTAGTCAATGTCTATCAGAGAGAACTGGACTCACCTGTGTGCCCAGGGCCTGGGTAACATCATCCAAACTTGGGAAGACTGTTAGGTCCATCTTGGCCAGGACACAGGCCATCTTACTAAACAGCTTAGCTGCCAGGAGGGCCTTAAAGCAACAGCAGAAACATGACATTCAATCAATCCCAGTACTAATGCACCCACTCTCCTCAGGAGTCCAGACCCTGTTAGTCTGACTGCAGTGCAAACATCTCAACAGTGCTGCTGGAAGCCAGGGCACACAGCAGCATCAGGAGTGGTGTGGTACTGAGCCCTGCCGCTCCCTAGGCCCAGTGCTGCCATGTCCCCTGCTCCTGATGGTGAAGGCTTTCTCTCCCAGGGTGTTCCGATGCTAACATAAGGATGTGTGTGCCTGACTGGGCAGGATGGTAGTACAACAATACAGGGGGACCTGGCTGGCTGTTCAATGGCTCTTGGTATCCTCAGTGGCCTCCCTGAGCCTCAGTTTCTCTATCTGTAAAGCAGGAGGACTGACCTTTCTTCCATGGAGTTGCCATGAAGTTGAGGGGAGAGCTGAGATCCCCACTACCTGAGAGAATGTTGTGTAAATTGGAGCGGGCTCCCTGAAAACCCAGGGCAGTCAGAAGGCCTGCATCATGACTGCGACTTGAATTCTAGAGCTAGGTCTGTCTTGAATGTCCCTTTCTTGTGGCCTACTATTTTTCTTTCCTGGCTTAGATCAGAGGTGCCATTTGTTACCCCAGGCTCAGCTAAGCCTCTAGCAATAGTTCTTCCTCCTCGCGCCACCTAGCGGCCAACGGTAGGATGTTGTGTGAGGAAATTTTTACTTGGGTTTTAACAACATCCATCAAAGGCAATCAGTCTGTAGCCTGGGAGCCTTCTGGGAAGATTCAGGGGATCTCCTTGAGGATTTAAAAGTGGGGAGGTGAAAAGAGAGAAGGTATTCAAGGAAGAGAACACGACAAGAATGTGACAACTGGCTGAGGAGGGCCTGGGCAGCAGAGGGCAGAGTTAAAGTGTAGGTGTTGACTTCGTTCCATCCTTCCAGGTCCCACTATGTGGGAGAGGCCACTGTTAGAGCCACTCTGTTGATATGGACACTGAGGCATGGCAGACAGAAAGATATCTCTATGGTCACGGAACATTTTATTAGAGTTCTGTCAAAGCACCGGGTTTCTCCTCCTGACCATGTGTTGTTCTGATCGGTCTTACTACCAAAAGAGATGGTAGTTCATAGCACCATTCCCTTAGAAGTAGGCATCACAATACAGAGCTAAGACAAAACAGCTTCAACATCACACCCCAGTCTCAAAGGAGGACAATGAAGATGGAAAAGTAGTCTGGTCCATTTGGACCACTCACAAGTCCCTTGGCATTGCGATAAGCGTGTTTGGACCACTCGCGGGTCCCTTGGCATTGTGATAAGTGTGTTTGGCATCTTACATTCTTGTAGTCCACGATTCCATTCCATTCGCTCAGAACATTGTTGTCTTGGATGCTGACCAGACCTTGGAGGGCATAGACATGGATGGTCTGGGTCCCCACAGAGCCATCCAGAGAATGATTGTCACTGGTGTTCTAGAAAAGACTGATGAACAGTGAGAAAAGTCACTGGTTCCAAGTGTCTACCTGTCTATCCCTGGCAGGGTTAAAGGGAATCCACGAGAAATTATGGGAATGACACCCTTGGTCGTTAGCTTTGAAATGCCTGTGCTAACAGAGGGTTAGGCAGACAGGGCCCTCTCCACCATACTCACCACCAGGGCCAGAGATGGGACTAGGAAGATGCTCACAAGAATAGAAGGTGCAATCTGAAATGGAACAAAGGTCAATGCTCCTTGTTCTTGGCCTCAGGTGAGCTTAGACTCCAGACTCTGCCTTACAGGACAGAGCCTTCCAAAGAGGGGCTATAACTCTGGCCTTCGCTCATCCCTATGGGGCCCCGAGTGTGTCAGGAGACCGCAGTTTACAGTCCTCAGACAGGGTGTGCCCACTGCTCAGGAAGCAAAGCTGTGTCAGCCACTTGAAGACACCTCC
>LOEQ01000164.1:636543-670409 GCA_001685075.1 Bramus lutescens
AATACAATTTGTGTTGTTATTTCGGGGTATAAGCTAGCCGTGTGGGAGCTGGGCGGGATGAAAAGCAGGCCTGCTCCCCTTTCACTACATAGGTGGGAGGTGGAGGGGCAAATGGGAGGAGAGGAGAAGGGGGAAATTGTGGTCAATATGTAAAATAAATGAAAAACTCGCCATTCAATGTGTGAGACCCCGAACTGGGCAGCTGTCACCACAGTCGCTTACAGGACTTCCCAGTCACAGGAAAGAAATTCCACGGGCCTTCATCAGGCGCTTGGCCCACACCTCCCTTGCTGACCACCCCCTGGTGACATATATTCTGTCTCTTGAGGTTTTTAACCCCCCTCCTGATTTGTGTTTTAAATTCATACTTATTTTGTCATTTATTTATTTTGAGATAGTGTTGGATTGAAGTTGTGGGAAGTCTGTAGAGAGCATCTCTGTAAGAATTACATGCTGGGGTGATTAGTTACAGGGCACAGGGAGGGGGCAGCTCTTTCCTGCTGGGCGAGGTCAGTATCCTCAGCACCATGAACTGAAAGGTCAGTGAGAAGGAAAGACCAAGTGTCTTAAGTCAGTGGCATATTTTATGTGGCATAACATCTGCAGGGATGGGTACCATCTGCAGGGGTGAGGTAGCATCTGCAGGAGTGAGGTGCCATCTGCAAGGGTGGGGTACTATCTGCAGGAGTGAGGTGCCATCTGCAAGGGTGGGGCACTATCTGCAAGGGTGGGGCACTATCTGCAGGAGTGAGGTGCCATCTGCAGGGGTGGGGTACCATCTGTAGGGGTGAGGCAGCATCTGTACGGGGGTGCTAGAATAGGAGTCTGCCATGGGCTTGCATGCCCAGACAGTTACAGGATGAAAATGTCAGGGTGGTGAAGGAGGTTGAAAAGTTTTGTTTTTTGGGCCAGAGATTGGCCTTTGCTGGGGGTGAATAAATAACAGCGAGCAGTGAGTGAAGGAATGTCAGGCGATCCAAACCATGTCTTACGCTGGCTATTCCTAGGAAGCTGCAAGGGTTAGTGTGGCAGTATCAGGGGTCTACAGCAGGTATGTGTGGCAGGAATCCAGTCTAATTCCTAGTTGTGATCACAGAATACTAATTACTGTGATGTTGGGGAAGCGCTGGAACTATTCGGCATGGCACTTTCTAAAGTGAGATGGCCATGGCTAACATTCTTGACTTTGACACAAGAAAAGGGAACTGTCTTGTCAACTTTTGAGCCCTTAGGGCCTAATGCTAATTGGACAAAGCCCAGAGGCTTTGGGAAGAAGGAAGTGCGGCTGAAGAATTCTCCAAATCAGATGTGTCTGCTGCACGCCTGTGAGGCATTTGCTTTATCGCTAACTTGACCTAGGGAGCAAGCCAGTTAGTAGCGTCCTTCCATGACTTCTGTTCTCTTTGAGTTTATGTCCTGACTTTCCACAACAGAGGATTGCCACTAGCAGATCTAAGCTGAATAAACACCTTCCTTCCTCAAGTTGCATTTGTTTGTAGCGTTTGTTACAGGAGTAGAGAAGCAAGCCAGAACTGCTCTTTTCTGCAAAACACGGGTGGCTGGCATCCCTTGTGGGAGAGGAGAGGGTTAGTCTTAAGACAAGCACTGGCATTTGAAATGTTGGATGAGGGGGCTGCTTTGAAAGGGCCCGTCCTCTTTGGCCCCTCAGTCTGCCATTATCTTTCTAACATTCTCCACTCAAGAGCTGAGACCCTAAAATCCATTTAGGAAATAGATATTCCTCTGTGTTAATCTTCACGTTTGTAGAAATCACTCTGACTGCTTCTGGCTGATGGTAGGGATGAAGAAGGATTTACTCCTGTGACATCCAGGCATGGGAGAGCGATCAAAGTAACCCAGACAGACAGAGTTAGATTGCTACCGAACCATCCTAGGGTGAGCGTCTATAAAAAGAGGAGACAAAATTGAGACAGCTGATGAATGTACAAGGTCCAGCGAGCAATAGCCCCACTACTAAGATTATACTAGACCTGGCCTGCTTCATGATGAAGGTCCAGAGACCCCAGTTTAAAGCTGTCCACTGATGCAATAATGCTGTTTAGTATGATTTTGGAGACTCTGCAAAGTAAATAAGGCATTGGAAGAATTGCCAGAAATATAGAAATAGTAGTGTGTTTATCGTTACAAAAAGCATGGAAATTGGAAATTCCTTGATTTGATTAAAGCTGGGGGGCTGTGTTTACTCTATCTAGCATGTCAGGAGCCCGTTCATAGGCTTGTAAAGTCTGATCCATTGCATGTTTTAAATTACTATAAATTAGTTTAACTTTGATTGCCATTCTTGATGGGTATTTAAGATCATGTAGGTGGTCAAAATTAATCATTTTTCAAAACACAGTTAAGGCCAGGCAAGGGTCTGGTCCTCAGGGAAGGACCCTCTAGCTCCTTCAGGTACTGCTCTTTCTCTTCTTCTTCCTCCTCTTCCTTTTTTCTCAGTCTTTCTGTTTAAAGGAGGACAAGCCAAAAGCCTTGTTTGGCTTCTCTTGAATGAATGGAAGACAAGTAGCTTAACATAGCTATGCTCCACAGGTCCGTGGGAATTACTTAACCTTGGAGGGCAAAGGGCAAAACATTTAACCCCTCTCGCTGCATCAGAACAGGCCCATGACATCAGGGCCATGGGAATTAGCTATCCTTGGAGGTCAAAGGGCAAGACATTTAACCCCTCTCTCCACATCAGTACAGTACCTATGACATCAGCCACATCAGTCCGGTCATCTGAAGTCCTGTGTAATATCCAGATAAAGCTTGGACACAAGTAAAGCGCTTCTGAATAAATCCTGGTGAGAACTGTGACTCTGTTCTTGCAAGTGTAGCCAAGAGTAGATCAATAACTTATGATAACTCAATTAATTTAAATAGAGGCTGAGTTGAACTTTAACGTTAAGAAAGCTTCTGTTGCTTGCTTCGTTAGAGTTTGCAGCTTTCTTGGCTTTTTTCTCACTCTGGAAAAACACACATCCATCTTTGGGCAAAGTCCTATCACACAGACGACCTTTCCTAAAAATACCTTCGTGGTTACACACCTTCAGCACTTCCTGCTGTTTGCTGGTTCCTGTTCATTTTGTTTCCTTTCTGGATACCAAGAGACACAGTAATAGCAAGAAATAAACATTCATCTAATTAAAAGTTATGAATCCAAATAGAGCACAATGTAATAAATTAATATTACCTGTATATTGTTAAACTCTGGTCCTTGCCGGTCCCCAGAAAAACCCCACAGAAAACATAAGACACCAGAAAGACTCCTGTGCTCTGTATGGTCTATAGAATGATTTTCCACATCTATAGTCAAATGAGTTTTGAGTGAGTACATGTAGCAGATAGAGAGAAAGCTGCTGACGAGTAGCAAAACATCAGCTGATGCTTACAACATCCAGCAGAACTGACGACAGGGGCCCTAAACCTTGTGACACTGGGGTAATGACTGGGGACTTCTAGGCAGAGTCCTCTCCTGCAGCGGCTTCCCATTAGCCCCACTGTAGCCCCTTATACCATAGGCTAATCAGAAGCAACCTCTCTTGGAAATATGAAATATTCTACCTCTTGGTGGCTCTCAAAGGCACAACGCTTTTACTTTGTGCTATTTTCTTCTTATCTTTTCTTCCTGTTGCAGACTCAGGTATCTCCCTGGCCCAGGACAGGTGAGACGGAAACACTTTGGAATAAATCAGCTTGGTTCTGACATGGGAGGGTCAAATCTTAGTTCCTGAGCCAGCTTCTCTGTGAGTTTTACAAGGTGCATGCTACTCAGGAAAATGGTCCTGCTCCACGACTCGGCAGCATGGTTGAGCTGGCACTGTTGTGGAAGTGTGGGTGACCAACCCTGCTGTTGCGAGCAAGGGGGAGCTATTCCCATTACTCAACTGTCTTGTGGCGGCATGTGTGGGGGAAAGACGCCACCCAACACCCATCAGCGCCTGAGGTCGGTGGGAAAGCTGGCTCTGAGGTCACAAGAGTGAGTGAGATAGTCTTGACCCCCATTTGCTGCAACACTTGGGAGAGCAGGCCCTGTACCTCGCCTGGGCAACACAACAGAGCCAACCCTGTTGGCAGAGGGGTGGGTGAGCTAGCCCCGAAGTGCTGAGCAAGGGAGAGCTCTCTCCATTACTATTCTGTCTTGAGGCAGCATGGGCAGGGGAGAATTGTCATCCTCCCCAACAGTGCCCCCCATTAACCCCTGAGACAGGTGGAGGAGCTGGCTGTGGGGTTGTAAGATTGAGAGAGCTGTCCCTGCCCCTCATCCACTGAAACACTCACGAGATCAAGACACATAATGTGAAGAACACATCGAATAAATAAGAAAAAAGTTTTAAAAAGATACATGCTAATTTACCAATATACTGTCTATATAAGGGGCACCTAGTTCCTCATATAACAAAAGATAAGCAGGTGGTTTCTTTTCTCCTAAAGGATTAGAGAAGAGAAGGAATCCAGTGGTGTGGGCTGGAAAAGAGAGATTGTTGAGTCCAGTGATAGACCCAGAATATTTAGCAGAAGCAGACAAAAAGTGTGGAACAAACGAGCCCTGGAGTGTTGTGGGGGAGAGAATATTCTGTGTTTGCCAGAGAAGAGGAATTCCTGGAGATGCTGGGCAGAGAGAGCAGGCCTTTGACCTGGTGGTGCTGGCATCTCCAGAGTCTCACCTGAGTAAGCTACGTATGGCTGGGGAGTTCTAGGTTTATTTTAAAATCCAGTAGACACGTTATGTAAAGCTAAAGGAATCAGCCATGGAGGTCTTGGTATTGCCTCCTTAGCCTGATATAGGGAAAGTATTGACCTTGTTAAGTAGCGATTGAGGCACCTAGAACAAGACCACCAAGGAGGGTCCTTGGGTGGGTAAGACTGGGTGGTGCCCATTGGGGAGGGAGTGTTTGGTAGGTTAAGTAGGTCCAGAAAAGGGAGAGAGATCAGACAAATGTCTTTTGTGAGTCCTACTTTACTTTCTGGAAATGGGTGGACTCAGAGAGCGGCACAGTAAACAGTGAGTAGACCCAGAACTCAGGAGCTATTCCGGGGCAGGGAGGGAAAGGACAGGATTTCTGGTAATTGCAGGAGCCCAGGGAAGAGGTCATCAGAATCATGAGAGCAGCATTAAAAATTCAGTAAAGAGGAGGGACCATCAGAACCNTAGAACAAGACCACCAAGGAGGGTCCTTGGGTGGGTAAGACTGGGTGGTGCCCATTGGGGAGGGAGTGTTTGGTAGGTTAAGTAGGTCCAGAAAAGGGAGAGAGATCAGACAAATGTCTTTTGTGAGTCCTACTTTACTTTCTGGAAATGGGTGGACTCAGAGAGCGGCACAGTAAACAGTGAGTAGACCCAGAACTCAGGAGCTATTCCGGGGCAGGGAGGGAAAGGACAGGATTTCTGGTAATTGCAGGAGCCCAGGGAAGAGGTCATCAGAATCATGAGAGCAGCATTAAAAATTCAGTAAAGAGGAGGGACCATCAGAACCCCAACAGAAGAGCAGAATTCCAGAGGGGCCACTGAGACCTCAGGAGCAGGACAAAGCCCAGAGAAGTCACAGAACCCAGAGTAAGAGTAAGGTTGGTACGCGGGTCCAGGATGTGAGGACAGTGGGGAGACACCGTGTAGATAGGCACACCTGAGCAGCTCTCGGGGTCCAAGGAGACACAAGGGTTAATGACAAAACAGGCACCAATGGGCGTGATCTGAATTTATTATTTTAAAGGTGATTGTAGAGACGGCATCAAAGTACAGACAAGCTTTAATAGGCTTCTATAGATGGTGTGAAAGCCAATCCTCTGGAGTAGTCTTTGAGTTTTACTCGCATGGATGTTGTCATATACACAAGAAGGTAATACATTTTCTATTAAAAAGATGAAAATAGTTCAAGATAACTTTGGCTTTGGGCCTGTAACTGTTTAACTATTTATACCTGTCATCAGCGTTCTCATGACACAGGTATGGCTTTTCAGTGTTTTAACATAGATGTAGCATGCAGGAATTCTATTTAATATTAAAATAATTTAGAATAGTATGTTTCAAAGAAGCAAATATGACAGATGAAGGAGAGAGACGTGCTAATTTATATCAGAGGAGTGTAAATCAGATGTTCCTGCAAAGGTTTAACTAAGGTAAGGTCTGCGTCAACTCACTGTTGTATCAGAAAGGCTCGATGTGATCTCTATTTGTAGTCTCAGAAGAATCAAGATTAGACATTTTCCTCACTGAGGAATAACCCGATAGAATTTTAACATCTTGTAAATATAACAGTATTTAAGAAATATAGAAGTGTGGGACTTCCTATTTAAGTTGAAGCCACAGTTCTCTACCCATGGGTTGTGACCTCTTTGGAGATCAAACCACACTTACACAGGTCACCTGAGACCACTGGAAAACATGGACATTTACATTACAATTCATAACAGTGGAAAGTTACAGGTATGAAGTAGTAACAAAAGTAATTTCGTGGTTGGGGGTCACAGCGTGAGGGAGTGTAACATTAGGAAGGCCGAGATTCACTGACCTAGAGAGAGTGTCACAATTTCTTAGTGGCAATTGTTTACTGTTAATCTAAAGGAGTGAAGATCATAGGCACAATAATATTTTGTATAATGAGTTAGATTTATAAATATATTTAAATTTTTGTCCAGTAAAATAAGGTCTGTGGTCAAACTATGTGACTTATTCAACGATAAAACATAAAGACAGTACTTAGAGAAACCTAATCACAGGTTTTAAATACCTCATTTAGTTAAAGGATAAAACAAAATCTTAGCTTTTATAAGCCAGTTTTTGTAAACATTGCTAAGATTTGGTGAACATTAGTAAGAATTGATCAGTCCTTAGGAAAGCCTTCTGCTGTAGGTAAATTTCATTCAGATGTAACAGGATTCTGATCTCAGGACTATAACTAGTTAAGCTAAAACTATATTGTAAGCATTCTTCATAATTTTATATATAAATATCTTATATAAAAATGTTTTCTTTTTGCCAGGTGGTGGTGGCACACATCTTTAATTCCAGCACTTATGAGGCAGAGGCAGGCAGATCTCTGAGTTCAAGGCCAGCCTGGTCTACAGAGTGAGTTCAGGGACATCCAGGGCTACTCAGAGAAACTATGTCTGGAAAAAAAATCTTTTTCTTCTCTTTAACCATTTAGCAACTCTCTGGTTTATATCTTTTAAATTTTAAGGGTTTTTTTATACAAATTTTACATATAAAATACAGTTGTTTTAAGAGCAATTATATTTTATAATTAAAACTTAATAGAGATTATTTAAAACACAGAAAACAGATATCCTGTATTCAAGATGTTTAATAGTCATAACTATAGACAGAGCATGGTTGTCAATAAATATACTGAAAAACTAAATCACCTTCAAATGTTGGCATACATCCTTATATTTACCCATTCACATAATCCACATACACACGCCATCTTAAAATCAGATATCTAATAGCTCTCTATAATCGCAATCAGCTGTCACAGGCCTTATGACATATACAGCTCACTTACATATTAATATTTAACTGCAGCATAAAAATAAAATGATAACACATTAAAATAACATGACCACACTAAACAGAGTGAAGGAAGGTGGGACACTTCCCTGCCTGGACAGAGAATGCGGGTCCTTGGCAAGAGTTTTACCATATAAGGAAGCTGCAACTGGGCATTGGATTGCTTAGCTTGACTCGCACCTCTAACCCCACCCCCGAAGCAAGGGTGAGGTCAGAAAGAGAAAGAGAGGAGGCTGGAGAAGCAGTTCCGAAGTCTGCAGATTTAACATAGATTAGTTTTTAAAGTAAGTAAATGCAGTTTATGTGTTAGCAATGAGGGGAGTTTCCGATGTGTTCATAGCGCCAGCTGCACGGGTGACAGAGCCCACCTGAAGGCCCCGTTTTAAGTCATCCCATCCCTCAACAATCACCTCAGTAATGACGGGGGGCTCCCATCCCTCAACAGTCACCTCAGTAATGGGGGGGGGACGGTCTTAGCTGGAGTTGCAATTAAAAGCACCATATCCAAAGGAACTTGAGGAAGGGTTTATTTGGCTTACAAATCCTGAATCACAGTCCACTGAGGGAAACAGGCAGGAACTCAGACTGAGAGGGAACCTGGAGGCAGGAGGTGATGATGCAGGGCCCTGGAGGAAGCTGCTTACTGGCTTGCTCCTCATGGCTTGCTCAGCCTGCTTTCTTATAGAATCCAGGACCACCTGCTTAGGGGTGGCAGCACCCACAATGGGCTGGGCCCTCCCACATTAATCAGTAATTAAGAAAACAACCCTACAGGCTTGCTTACAACCTTATATTATGCAGGCATTTTCTCCATTGATGTTCACTCCTCTCAGGTGAGTCTAACTTATGTCAAGCTGATGTAACACCAGCACAGGCATGAGGACTGGATGGCGGTATAGGCTAGTGAAGCTTCACTTTGGAGATTTCACTTTCCTCCCCAAACCCAAGCAAGCTGACTCAAATCGTGAATGCTGGGGTGCATTGTTTTTTAAATGATTTTGCCAAGTTGTTTGTAAAGACCAGAAATGGAATTTGGGAACCAATTTTAAAAACTAAAATAGTGCTTATTCTATAAAGTTCAAATATCATATACCTATGATCTTATAGTTATGATCTTATCACCGAGCCCCTTGGCAGAAGAAACAGCGAATGACAAGGTACATCATCATGAAATCCTTCCTGTGTCTTCCTTTTATATTGAGGACAAGCAGGCCTGTCTCCTGTATGCTGTGACGTCTCTCGCTGGGCCCAGTGCTGTTTCTGCAGTAGAAGTTCTAGGAAGTTGTCCCCTCTGCTTACCTCCTCTTCAGCTTGTCTCCTAATTTCCACCCAGAACCTTTACCTTGTGGGACAAACCTCTCAATTCTTCATTGCATCCCTTTCCTTCCAGCAGGGTCTCAGAGTGCTCTATCCAACCATCAGCTACTGATGGCATTAATTTGAGAAAAAAATAGAACAAGAAGCAGCCGTAGAGGAGATATGAAATCTGAATAGGTCCTGCCCTAACACGTTCTGTTAGAACTCTCAGCCTGAATCTATCCAGACAGTAAGGGGTTCTGTCTGGTAGAACATTTGGGTTTACCAAAAAGGATCCCCAGATGCTAAAATACCGGCATGTGACTACTTGACCGCATCTCGTGATGAACACTCATTCCCAAAGCCCTGACGTTATAACTCATCATGCTGTAACTTTTGAATGGAAAAATGTGTGCTGGCAACTGCTTCTGAAGCTATCTTGGAATCCTGATATCTGTCATTGTCCTTTGGCCAATGGAATGATACAAGTCATTTTTGTAAGTCCTGGGTACTGAAGGGTGATGCTAAGTCCTTCCAAAGCATTCTGGAAGAGCATCATGAAGCCGCCCATTGCTGCTATCAGACACCGTGTGTGTGCCCCGTGAGAGGAGATAGTGGGAGTGTGACAGGGATGGGTATGTGCATAGAGACTAAAATTAGGTTCCAATCTGCCATCTCATTTCTTCCTTCTCTGGAATCATACACAGTTTTTCCCATACATGGTCCATTCTGAAGGAATTCCCCATCAGAGGTCTAAGTGTCAACCGCCCTGACATTCTGATGGTGAATGAATGTGTAACTCTCCAAACATGCACTGCAGTCCTGTCACCGCTACCAGGAAGGAGCCAGAGAGCGCCATGGCCATTTCCTGAGGAACAGCCTGCCATCTGGCCTTGGAAAGCCAAGCTGTGAGCATGCAGGCACGCTCTGTAAGCTGATTTCCACCCCAACTTGGAGTCCACCACTCTTCCTGTTACCATGCGACAGCACCCCCATGGAAGGTCAGAATTTAGTCTTAAAAGCAAAATTTAAAACTCTCGCCCAGCCCCAGAGCTGTCCTGAAGCCGCTGCTCAGAGGTGCACATGAAGACAGGGTGTTTGGTCAGAATTCTGAGCCTGAGACTTGACAAGATCCCTGTGCAGCCGCTGTTCTGATGACCCTCTTTTTAGTGCCAATAATCTCCCTGAATGTTTATTGATGTGCAACTATGTTTATGATAAGGAAAAAGAAGATACAAATTAAGACCATATTTTACAATTATTACTGACGATATCATTTCCCTGTCCCAACAGTTCAATGTTGCCCCTCTCACTCCAAAAACCTTCCAAGGAACACTCCGAAAATCAGTGGCCTAGGTGATTCATTACCTCAGGAAGATCACAAGTCTATTTGGGCATGCATGGGACTTACTAGTTGTGAATTAATACAGAAGAACCAAATGTAACAAGTATATACAACACTTTTACCCAATTTTTTGGTTTTGACTTTTTTCCTTTTTTTCTAGGAAGGAAGGAAGGAAGGAAGGAAGGAAGTTTCCTTCCTTCCTTTCTTTCTTTCTTGAGACAAGGGTCCACTATGTAGCCCAGATTAGCTTTGAACTCATGGCCATCCTCCAGCTTCTCTCAGGCAAGAGACACCATACCTAGCCTTGCTTGAGCTATTGATTTCAACTTCTCAAACTATCAGCCAATACTCTGTGGCTTATAGAACATCTGAAATTATCTTTAAAGATTTTGTTTATTATTTTTATTATATGTGTTTGAGTTTTATCTGTATGAAAGTACACCATGTTGGTGCAGTAACCTCAGAGGCCAGAGGAGGGCATCAGATCTTCTGAGACTGGTGGTACAGATGGTTGTGAGCCACCACGTGGTGCTGGGAATGGAACTAGGGTCCTCTGCAAGAGCAGCCAATGCTTTTAACTGAGCCGTCTCTCCAGCCCCAGGCATCAGAAACAATTAAAATCATTAGCTAACTACTGGTTTAATCATTACATGCTATGTAGGACATCGTCCATTTGAAAATAATCTCTTGTCAGGCTTCCTCACTCTCTGAGATCTGGTTTAACTATCAGGCTTCAACCAGTTTCCTCGACCACCTTGAGAAGTGCCTGGCCAACTTCCTCTGGGTCACCTTGTGGGACTTGGGGATCAGACAGGTGGAGACCCATCTCACCAGTGTTGGGAATCTCCCAGGCCCTTTCCCGCTTTCCTCTGTCCGCATTGGTTGTCTCACTCATGTCTTCACACCCGTGGAAAGACAGGCAGGTGGGTATTGTGTTTCTTCAAGTTTTTCAAACTTCAGTTTTCAAGTCTTTCCCCTTCTGGACACAGCTAATGAGGGTTTCCTGGAGCTATGGCCTGGCCTCCCACAACTACACAGCAAGTGTGAGAGAACGGGTCTCGCCAAGGAATGTCCTCACTTTAAGTGAGACCACTGTGTGCACATCCAGTCGCTGTTCTTTTCAAAGTTCTAAGCAGCATTCAAATGCATCTGAGTCACAGGTAGAGGCATGACAAGAGACACAGAAGATATCAAAGCTGAAGCAAAACTTCTCTTGAAGGGAAAACAAAGTTTCAAAGCTCAAAGCAGACTAGATCTCTGCTTTTGTATTGTGTCCAGAATCAAGCCTTATATTTAGTCCTCTTTATAGGTGACAAAATGAAAGCTTTGAAAGCTATAAGTAATCACTTAATTGGAGCAAGGATCCAGTATTCTGACCATGTGGTCACAATCTGAGCAGTGGGGAGCCCTGAGCTGGGCCAGCAGATTCTAGAACGAAGTTTTGTGTGATCCTGTTAAACTGATTTCACGTTTGTTTCATGTTATTTCCGGGGTGGGGCAAATGAATAGAAATTTATCTGTAGATTCATTTTCCAGCTGCGTTAGAAATACCACATTGCCACCCGAGCAGTGAACATTAAAAATATTTTGGAGGACCCACCCTCGCCCCCACCGTGAGCCTCTCATTGAGAGCCCTGGAGTTCAGCCCTTGAAGACGTGTCCTCCTGTGGAACATGAGTGTGTGTCCTGTGAGTGCATAACCAGAGCCGGGGGCTCGGGAGGAGAATGGTGTTTGATTGGCATCCTGGAGAGGAACGGGTAGAAGTCTGTGCAACAGTAACTGAAGGACTGTGGAGATGGGGTTCCAGACTTTGGCCAGAGCTCTTGAGATAGTCATCAAACATGAAACATTTCACTGGGATACATTGTTAGCAGCAATCCAGCAATGAGGGGAAGACGCTCCCTTCTCCCGAGATTTTTCTCACTGGTGTGAGGCAAGGAAAGTGAGGTAAGCAGCTCTGAGGGCAGCAGACACCTTCTGAAAAGACAGTCTACCTCTCCCTCACAGGGGGACCTCATCACGGGCAGTCACGGCTTCCTGCGCTCGGGGTCTCCGCTCCTTTTCTGGAGTGCTCAGCGTCCATACTGAGCAGACATTACTTGCCGCCATTGCCGTGGTTCTGCAGGCCACGTGAGCTCTGCTCCTGACATTGGCTATGGCTCTTTCTGGTTCCTGAAATTCAGTGTTAGAATTGACTTCAGTGGCTGCAGGAACTACTCTACTCTTATGTATATAGAATGGTGAAGATTCTGAAAGGGTCCTTCCTTTTTTTGCTATATGATATTGAATTTGCTCGGGGAAGTTATGTTTCCTAAACATAACTTCAGTAAGTGGTGGGATTTCTACCTATTGTGAGCCGTTTCTCACTAGGTTGGTCATTATTCTCACTGTTAAATCTCTGCTCCAGTTTTTTGAGCCTCGCTTTCTGCATTTCTACCTCTTGACTTATTGTTTCCACTGTCACATTTTTGCTCTTGTGGTTGAAGCTCAAAACTTCCCCACCAACCACTCCTGAGGCCACAGGCTTTCCAGTTTTTATCTGTTAAGTTGAGAAGTTAGTTAGGGGCCATAATTTCACACCTCTGAGCACCTTCCCTTCTCCCAGGAAGCCCTGGTCTCTGAGTCAGAATCATAGTCACAATATGTGGTCCCCAGTGGGCATCTTACACATCTTACGGCCCTTCATCGAGCCTCGCTTTCCCTGGGGGCAGCATAGTATTGACCTCAAGAAAACATGAGGATTAAGAGGTCATGTGTGGAAATGGTCAGTGCACGGCCAGGCACATGTGTTCGATACTTTCTGTCATCATTGCCATGTGTCTCCACTGTTCCTACTCCAGGGCTTCTACCCTTGCTTTTCTCAATAGATGACCTGAGCTGTCTTCCTACACCGAGCTCAGGGTACTAGAGATGACGTTTCTCTGCTTCTTTCGCTGCTTCAAAGCTGTAGCAGAGAGTCCACTCCTAGTCTCACTCCCCCCTCAACTGTATCCTCCTCTGTGCTACCCCTCCACTGACTAAACTTCCTTGGGGTTACAGAGCAGGTGTAATGAAGGATCTAACCTTCAGGGTTGGTAGAGCTGGCATCAACCTTGTATCTTTCTCTTGCTGACTTTTATACGGTATCCCCTTCTGCTGAGGCTAATCCTAAAGTCGTAGGTTTGGAGGAGAAATGGATGAGACAACCAACACAAAGCCTGGGCACTGGTGTCCAGCACAAAGTAGAACTTGAATCAATGGAAGCTTTCTATTTTTACATTGGCTGGCCTTGGAGCATCCTCCCTGGCAACCCCGTGCCTCTGTGCACTACATAGTGCAGATGCTTAATGAACATCTATTCGAGTGGTGGCCGTGAATGGCAAACTGCTGGCTGTGATTAGGTCGCCTCTGGCTGAGGCTCAAGATTCCTGGCCATCTTGGGGATGCTTCACCTCATCGAGGTTTCAGAGAGACCATGTAATGAAGTGGGTGCTCTGGGCAGTCATTCTGTTACTATGGAAACTTTCCCCAAACGTGCGATCCCCTGATAATCTGGACCAGTTCCACACAGTGGAATAACTGTGCTCTGGCTGGAAGCAGCTTCAAGGCTCAGAAGCAAGGGCAGCAGCTGCCTTAGTGGTTCGTGACTTTTCTTGGACTAGTACTTCTGTCCACTTAAGAAGGAAGAGCTTAAAGGAAGCCCAGAGGAAAACTCAGTGGTTCAGAGGAAAGCTTGGCTAAAGGGGAAGTGCCCTTCCAGCCCTTCTTGTCACCTCAGTAATTCGAATGACCAGGATTCCCATAAACCAAGCCTTGGCCAGTAGTCCTGAAACACTGTCTAAAGAGAAACTACTAGAATGAAATTTGATAGGTAATTTACAGAACAAAAGCAAAATCACATTGCAACACCTGTGTTTATTGACCACAGAGCATCCTGTGTGTGCCAGGCTCCTTATGGATTCCAGGGATACATGAACGGAAAACACTTCTGCCCCTGAGTTGTCTGTGTTACTTGAGAAGACGGACATTCTAACCTTATCGTGTGGAAGCTGATACAACTCAGAACTATGTCAACCATGCAACAGAAAGGTCACTCTTGTGTCTGGAATAATAGATTGGGAGCAAAATTTGGAATCATTTTTTTTAAATCACAGATTTGGCCATTTGGCGCTATTATACACTGCACTGGGAGGTTTCATTGTACTAAACCAATGGCTGCCGAGTAGCAAGATAGAAGAATCAAGGCAACTGCAGAAATCTTTGTGAACACGCACATTATTGAGTGACTCGGGCATGGTTTAGCTGTCTGGCTGCCTGTTTAAGGAATTCTGCTGTTATCAATCGCTAGAATTCCTCCTAGGTACTGTTATCAATGCCAACCCTTTCAAGTCCTTGGGAATAATTAATGATGAGTCTTAAACAGCCATGATAGACCATTTGGTAATAATTTGGGAGCCCTTGTGGAGGATTGTATATGTGATTTTGATCCTCTGGGGACACTCAATATAAATTGGATCAAAATCAGGTTATTGAAGACCCCTGTCTGAAATCCAGCTCGTCACCTGTCTGCACTCACCCTGGCTCATCAGGATTTCATAATGCCTCATAAACTGCATTAGAGTGGATTCTGACCCTAACAGTCTCAACTTTGGGAGAAGGGGAAAAATTACTTGGAGGTAGTGTGACTTTCTGTTCCCCAGGAGGTTGGTTCTACCAAAGTGTTTGTTATCATAATGACACTTTAAATAAAAATTTTCAAAAATGGCCCACAGTTTCCGGAAACTTTTCTCCTTTATGCACAGTAGTTAATGAAGACAGATCACATTTAGCTTTGGTTTGATGCACTGGCCATGGTTTAATTAAGACCTTCCCTTCAGATCCTTGTCCAGTTCAAGTCAACAGGAGCTCGGCACTCACTGACAAGACAGGTCCCATTCTTTCCCTACTTTCTTCTCTCTCTCTCTTCCTGTGCAGGGTTAGAAGCTCGCCAGGTTGACCTCTCATTTTCCTTCCAGCTCTCAGAGCCTCGCCCTTTTTAATAACACTGTTGCCCCCATGGATTGTGGAAATGGGAAATTGAGGTTAGTTTGTGATGTCCTCAATGATGATACGACCTCAGGCTGTGGCATTGGCATCCACTGACTGGCCTACTGTTCTTTTCTTACAGGTCTCCATCCTTCTGGAATAATGAGTGTGGCTCACCTTGACCTGGTAGCTCTGCAGGCAGGGAGCTGCTGATGATTTCTCTAAGTCAAGATGCGAACTGTTCTTCCAAAACTTGTTCACACTGAATTCTATGAACGACGTGATTGCATTTTGTAAGAAAGAAAGAAAAGAAAAGGGGGCGGGGGAATAGACTTATATCCGGCTTGCTCTTAAGTGGAAATGGTACACTTGAAATTGAATCTGAATGAGGAAATACAAGAACATCAGAGGGCTCATTTGTCTCAGGGAAATTAGCTTAGCCGACAATACAGGGAGACCGCTAATGTATCTAACTCAGGTGTATAGTCACAACAACTCTGTGTACTACCAGCCTAACAAAAGCGGTGAAGAGAATTAGGAGGAATTAGTGGCAAGGATGTGGCTCCACCTCCTCTAAGCACGTGTCACCCAGTCACTTCATCTAACTGTTTGGACTCCAGAAAAATGAGAAAACAAATTGTACTTTAGACATTGGGGCTTGGATTGTGAGTGCAAAGTGCCTGGCTCTGTACGGACCCTGCGGTGATGACATGCTTCGAAAAGCCAGTCATTCTGAAGTACAGGCTCTCGACAGATAGATACTCGAGAAACTAAAACCAAAACAACTTGAAGCTTGGTCATTTTCATCCCTAAAATGATTGTCTGTGCCCCGTTGCCTTGCTTGGATTTTCTCTGAGCTGCTTTCCTGACTGGGGTGTGCTGCGAGGCATGAAGGGCAGCTTATCTCGCTCCGAGTGTGGAATAAGCCCTTAGCAGCCGCTGGTGTTAAAGGGCTTGACTTATCTCCTGCGGTGGCAGAGCGCCCTGGCTGCCTTTGCATCCTCGCCACTGCTCTCTGGACTGTTGCTTAGCGCAGCTGTCAAACACCTCCAGTGTGCGAGGAGCACACTGACAGGCTGTCCACTCCACTCCCAGGATATCCTAGGTCAGAGGGCATTTTCATTTTTAGCATTTTTTACTTAAACATTGAGTGTTTGCTCTAAGAACAACAAAGATGTTTCTTAAACTGCTGGCGATGTAACCTCTTGTAACATCTAAATGCTGCCCCTTTCCAGGCTGCCTATGCTCCTGAAAGGATGGTGAGCACAGCCAGCTTGATTTAAAGTGCGTCCCACTCACTGTTCCAAGGGGCATTCTCATGGGCAGATGCTTGGCACTCATGCGTACCTTTTTCTCTAAACGTGACCTTCCTTTCCTCCGTTTTCTAAGCCGGCCAGGAAAGCATTCCTGTCCTTGCTTTCCTCTGTGGTTGCAGTAGCCGCAGATGTGAGAACAAAAGGGACACTCTCCCTGGACCCTCCCTAACATTCAGATTTCCTCTTTCGTAAGAACTCTCCATCAACCCAAACTTGATTTTTTTGTGTGTAAAGAATGGCACAGACAATCGATATTTCAGTAAGCGATCCCTTATTATTTATTGTTTGTTGCTTCCTCATTGAGCCATGTTATCAGCTATTTTTTTAACCAACTTTCCTTATTTTGAACCCTTTCCTAGGCTCTTTCTATATTTTGATCTTTCCCATTCAATATAATACTGTTACAAATGTCATTGAGTTTTGATAGATGTTAATATTTAGCATGAGTCCCCCATATAATTTTTCTGCATCCTCACAGCTGTTTTTAATCCTGTTCTTCAAGTTCCCATCTCTCGGGAGTTTCAGGGTTGGGTTGGTGGGTGTGCGCAGAGACGCTCAGTTCATCCAGAATCCTCCAAGTCTACTGATACTTGCTGTCAAGGACAGCTAGGGAGAAGCATGGAAAACCTATTCAGGAGAACAATCTGGTGTTGTATTAAATTGGGAGTCTTACCTACTAGCCAATGACTCTATTCCTACGTTTGTTTTTATGGAATATAATCCAAGGTCACGCTGTCCAACATGACAGTCACTACTAAGAGCAGCTATTGAAATGCCAACTGTTAAAATGAGATAAAATTAGAAACCCAATTCTGCCACTCTAGCTGTGGTCTAGAATCCAGTAGTATAGTGAAGGGGGATGGAACTGTGCCCATTTTCCTGGCACAACCGTTAACCAGCTAAAGACATGTTGATTGTTAGATTCTCTCTCACCAAGTACATACATGGAAGCCAGTGAAATCTTCATGGCACATTTTTCTTCCTGGGGTATGATGAGCTCAATTTTGAGTGTGTGTGGTGGGGGGGAGGGTATCTGTCCTCTGACCTTTGAAATCAGTGAACCCTGGGACTAGAGTGCAGCCATTTGTTCTGATGTCCCATGGCAGTTGCATGTACACACCTGTCATTCAGATTTTTGGGCTGTGCATCGACATGTGTGTGTGAAGATAAGCGGGTGCTTGTCCTGATCAGCACATGACACAGGAGCTTTGCCGTCATGTGTTCAGGAGCCCCTTGTTAAGATGCACCATGGTAGAGTGGGCCACGGCTTTGGGACTCGCTTGCTGGTGGGCCTGCTCAGGTGCTATCTATTTCCAATCTGCACTCGCCATTTTGCTACATGAGCAAATGGTCAAAACACCAGATATTAATCAACTACCAGAGAAACAGTCGTATTAAAGAAGACTCTTCCGAAGACAGCTCAAAATGAATGCTGCAAACATCTAGGGAGAATGAGAAAGAGTCAAAAGGTGATTAGAAACTTGGGGAACCAGAGAAAGTGGTAAAGGGGTGTCCTGTAGCTAGCCTATTAGAAAGAGAGCAGAAAAAACTTAACCAAGAAGCCAAGACAGTGTTCTAGTGTCCTCAGAATGCACGGAAGGCTGCCTGCAGAGTTCCACAGGGAACATACTGAGCAAGCAGAAGAGATTTCATTATAATTGTCCCTGCGGGAAATCACCCCTTGGAGCTGTCTACTGAGCCACCATTATAGCACCATGCCTCCTGCTGCCACCAATTAGTGTGGGCCGTATGGTTAGCCTGGCTTGTTATTCCTAAAGTGGACACACAATCAATTATACCAGCCCCACCACCCCCTTACCAAGATGCTTGGCATTTTTTATCTGTTTAGTAATGCTGATGGCCAAGCTGCTGGAGCTTTGGACTTAGTCTCGGAGGTGAACTTGGCAGAGATCTTGGTCATGTGTCATGTATGTATTGAGATCAGGTATCACAAGCATAGGACCTGAATCCACATCTAGCTACCCGCCTTCTCGTTGCCTACCAGGTAGAATGCTGGGCTGGGGTCTAGTTGCTATTACTACCCATTCCTGGTCTAGTGAAATCTTGGTTACAAAGTTGGGCAGTTTCTAGTCCACAGTAATCAGGCAGCCTGGGCTTAACCTGGGGCTTCACAACTGCGCAGTTCAATGACTTCTAACCAGCTGCAGGACTTCAGGAGTCTACGCACACAACAGGAATGAAAACGGAGTTATTAGAGGAAGTGCATTAGATGATGTCTGCAAAGCTCCTCACCGTGCTACACTCCAGACCTCATTATAATCAGGCGTTGGCTTTACTTCAGCCTGATCGAGTTTGTAGGAAAATGACAGCGACTCTCAGTCTTCCCTGCTTCTAAAAGCAAATACTTCAAAGTTTGTTTCTGAGTCATTTATATCCACTTAACTTGAAGTTAGCCCTGCCATTTGAATCATTATGCATAGCCACTGATGTGTATTTTGTTGATTTTTAATATCTGCCCTACACACGTGCAAAACCGAATCCCATAAGCCCAGAATCCAGACATTCCTACCAAAAGGAAGTCAAATGAAAGAAAGAATAGCAGAGCCTTTGCGAAGAGAAAATTGTCTTATCCCTCACCAGTGTCAGAATGTGGAAATGTTTACAAAATGCTCATTAAAAGAAAAAGGGGTTGCAAGATAAAAATGAAATCTGGTGTACAAGTTTACGCTGGGGAGATAAGAGGAGGCTAGGCCCTATAGGGGATTTTGCATTCCAATTACTGCAACCTGACTTTTGGTGGGGGTGGGGAGTAGTGCAGGGGGAGGGGAAGAGAGAGGAAGAGTTTCCATACTTGTGTCGTGTCCAGTGACATAAGACATTTACACTCGGCGAGATAAAACTGCCACTTAGAGCTCAGGGGAGTTCAGCCTTCCTAGGTTGTCCTGGGGAACTGAGCAGAACCATGGGTTCTCTGGTCCTGCCGCTAAGCACCATCTTCTGCCTGGTGGCTCACTCAGTTTCTGGCAGCCCCATCATGGGCCTTGAGCAGTCACCCCTGGAAGAAGACATGCCCTTCTTTGACGATATCTTCACAGAGCAAGATGATATTGACTTCAACACACTGCTGCAGAGTATGAAGGACGAGTTTCTCAAGACGTTGAACCTGTCCGACATTCCGCTTCAGGACACGGCCAAAGTGGACCCGCCCGAGTACATGCTGGAACTCTACAACAAGTTCGCCACGGACCGGACCTCCATGCCATCTGCTAACATCATTCGGAGTTTCAAGAATGAAGGTAGGCTGGCTTGTGTTTGCACCTATGAGGCTTTGGCTTTCCGTTTTTTCAAGAAGAAATCAGTAAATGTCCATGTGAACGATGCGGGAGAGGATGGATTCAGAGAAATTCATGGCTCAGGCACAGTGTATCAACTGTTCCACATGGTCCTGGTCCTTCTAGAATTCAAAAAATGCTATAAAATGTCTATTAAGGAAAACCCACAAAATGCCCATCATTCTGGCATCAGAGCAGATTCTTGATAGCATTTTAATCTAGACACCAAGTATCAAAAAAAAACCCATAAATGTTGATCTGTTGTTCTATCTTGTCTGCCGCTTTCTAGACAGGGCTTGATTTCTATCTGGGGTTGATAAAAATCTGTCAACTTTTCCTTAGATAAAAAATGGTGAAAACAATAAAAGTAAATTAGAAATTTGGGATTTGTGGTTCATTCAAATTCTGGGTGAGTTTCCAATTGTGACTTCATTTAAGCAATGTTCTGATAGAATGGAACTATATTTGGAAGGTTCTTCTAATGCTCTGTCATATTTAATGAGCCATGATAAGCCTCCTGGTAGTGTGAAGAAGCCAGCTAACTGTCCAGCTTATTGTGACTGTAACTTCATGAACAGTGATATACAAATTTCAAATTATTGTTCCTTCCCCTCAGATCTTTAAATGATTCAGCGAGCTAACCCTGTGTTTATATGGCACTGGTAGAAAAAATATGATATTGATAGTAGAAGCTGTGGATATAGAGAAACTGGCTCTTTACTATTTACCAATTGTGCTTTTATAGACTTTGGGCGAGTGAAAACGAGGTTTGATCAGTATTTGCCAGATGTTCCTCAAAGCAGAAGGCAGTGGCATGAAGCAGCTCAGGATGCGGAGAGCTAGCTGCCTTGGGAAGTTGGGACTAACTAATGATGGGATCCCCAACTTCCTCATGTAAAATGGAAGCTGCATGACACAAATGGATGACTCACAAGTGGCTAGAGGCAAGAGGGGGCTCATTGTTAGGAAGTGCTGGACAAACCAAGATGACTTTTAATGCATTACTTAATATTCTAGGCGCTGGAGTAAACACTGAGCTGGTATTCCTCAGACACCAAGAGAGTGTTTGCTTTTACAATTCCACTGATCACCACCATTTCTATTCACTAACATATTTCTGGTGGAAACTGCAGGCTGAGGTTTCAGCTTAGTTCCATCCTCTGTACTGCCTAGGAAGTCAGAGCTATCCATTCGTGGTGCTTTGATTTCTTCTGGTGCAAACCCAGCATCAGATCCATGTGTGCACTGTGGGCATCATCGTGACAGGCACACAATTTTCAGAGCAAATGGTGTGTGAGATCTGTCAAAGACCCAATTCCCTTGCTCTGGAATGTGACTCCTCCATGGATCTCTTGTCACATATGCAAATGATTGTGGGTGGTTTTATTTAGTTAAGGCTTGGTTTTGTGTTTGTGTGTGTGTTGTTTTTACTTTGTTTTGTTTTAAGCTGGTCTTGAACTTACCATTGTAGCCCAGGTTGGCGTTATAATACTCACATTTAAATTTTAAAAAACTTGTAAACTATTAGTTTCTTTTGAGACAAGGTTTTACTATGTAGCCCAGGTTGGGCTCGAACTCACAATCCTCCTGTCTCAACCTCTTAAATGTAAGCTTAATTTTTAAAAGCACGTCTTTATTGACTTAAGTTGATATATAGAAATCTGCATGTATTTAATGTACATAATCTAAGTGTTTACATGTTACACGTCCACTGAAGCTCCCGCCTCAGTCAAGACGGTGAGCAGGCCCAACCCCCAAAGCCTCTTCCACCTGGAGAACATTTTCTCTGCCCTTCTCTCCTGGAGGAGCAGTGCACCTGAGCTCCCATTTTTGGATTTCCCTGACAGCAAGTGCACAGGTGACTCATAGTGGGATAAACTCCCAGAGAGAGAGAGTCAAAGTCTCGAGGTGGAGGCCAAAGATGGGGACATGGAAGTAAGGCAAGAGGCCTTTCTTTCCAGGAATCAGAAGAACAGCCTCAATGGTACAGAATACAGAGGAGGGCGTGTAGCTTTTGATTTTGTTTCTTCAAGTGGGAAAGCTACTATCCAAATAGGTTATTCATTCAACTGGTCAGTAAATACCCACTGGGCAACTGCAGCATCCTGTGTGCTGGAGAGAATGAACAGTAACCAAAACTTGACCAGGATGGTAAGCCCTGGTTACAGTTGCTCTGGCCATACCAGTGACTTCAGGGTTATCCCACTGCCACTGTGTCAGTGTCCCCACTGCCACTATGAAGATAATTTTAGTTAGCACCCACAGGAAGCCGTGAAATGTGTGAAGTAACTACGTGTTTTATTTATGTAAATTTAAAAAGTCCATACAATTATCAGCTTTAGGGCAAACCTTCAAGCCTTTAGAGTAAGTATAAAGCCATCTGCTGAAGAAGGATGCTGAGCAGAGTGTGGGTCAGAGAATCCACTGAGGTCATGAGTCGGGGAATGGTTGCCAAGGACAACCCTGCATCAAGATGCAGGTTCCTGGCATCTTGATGTCACAATTCTTAGATAATCTGATGTCAAGTGTTTCAGTCCTTGTAGGGACAAATTATCCAAGGTAGGCACACAGGAGCTCTTGGATCTCTGTGAAATTCTCACCCAGAAAGATCATATCAGGCATGGCATAGTGACATGTCTGTAGTGTCAGAAAGCAAACACGAGAAGATTTCTGCAAGTTACAGGCCAGCCTGCTCTACAGAGCGAGCTACAGGCCAGCCTGCTCTACACAGTAAGTTACAGCCAACCAGGGCCACACAAGGCCTTGTCAATAAACAAACAAACAGTATGAAAGCATTTGAAGACATGCTTCTGACACTAAAGGACCTCTAACAAATTATTTCATATAGATCTCAGGAGGTTTGTGTGTGTCCAACTCCATGCTGACTGCTAGTGAATTAGTGAATAGAACTAAGGCAGGCCGTCTAACCCCCCCCNNCCACCACCTCCACCCGACCAGGCGCATCCTCTCTCACTCACTCAAGGAGGACCACAGGCTCCAGGACCAGTTTAGCAAGGTTCTGCTGACCTTGTTGAACCTTGTTGCGTAGGGTAGGGACAGGGTCAGCAAACTTCCTCTCAAAGGCCAGATAGTCCATATCTAATTCCGCCTCTGCAGGGCAAAATTAGCCAGAGACCGCACAGCAATACCCGAGATGGGCTGTGCTCTGGTGAAGCTTTGTTTTCAAAGCACGTGACAGTCCCAGTTTGGCCTGTGGTTGTAAAAACCCTGATCTCTGGAGACCTTCCATGAAAACCAGTGGCCAGCCAACCACATGGAGACCACTGCCCATTACAAACAGAAGCTTTGAAGTCTTTAGTTATGAGCTAGTTCAGAACAATCTCCACGATCCCTTGCAGTGCTCATTACTGGTTGAACAAAGAGAGGGCTTGTCTGCAGCACCAAGGTTCTTTCCAGTTATGTCCTCATGAGGCAGCTCAGTCCAGGCACTACCCAATTAAGCACCTGCTTTATTATGCAGTGTACCTGGCGAGTCTGATTTCTCATAAATATTTTTCCTTTTTAGGTCTGTTTTCTCAATCTGTCAGCTTTAATGGGCTCCGGAAATACCCTCTCCTCTTCAACGTGTCCATCCCGCATCACGAAGAGATCATCATGGCTGAACTCAGGTTATACACGCTGGTGCAAAGAGATCGTATGATGTATGATGGCGTGGACCGTAAGATCACCATTTTTGAAGTGCTCGAGAGTGTTGAGGGGAATGAGAACGAAAGGAGCACGCTGGTCTTAGTATCAACAGAGATCTACGGGATCAACAGTGAGTGGGAGGCGTTCGATGTCACGGATGCCACCAGGCGTTGGCAAAAGTCAGGCCCATCTACCCATCAGCTGGAGATCCACATCGAGAGCAGGAAAAACCAAGCTGAGGACATGGGAAGGGGACAACTGGAAATAGACATCAGTGCCCAGAATAAGCATGACCCTTTGCTCATTGTGTTTTCCGATGACCAAAGCAATGACAGGGAGAAGAAAGATGAGCTGGATGAGATGATCTTTCACGAGCAGTATCTGGACCTGGACACAGATGGCTTCTCCAGGGGCCCTGACGAAGAGGCCTTGCTGCAGATGAGGTCAAACATGATCGATGACTCTACTGCTCGCATCAGAAGGAACGCCAAGGGCAACTACTGCAAGAAGACCTCGCTCTACATCGACTTCAAAGAGATTGGCTGGGACTCCTGGATCATCGCTCCGCCTGGGTACGAAGCCTACGAGTGCCGCGGCGTCTGTAACTACCCTCTGGCCGAGCACCTCACACCCACAAAACATGCGATTATCCAGGCCTTAGTCCACCTCAAGAATTCCCAGAAAGCGTCCAAAGCCTGCTGTGTGCCCACGAAGCTGGATCCCATCTCCATCCTCTATTTAGATAAAGGTGTCGTCACCTACAAATTTAAATATGAAGGGATGGCTGTGTCTGAATGTGGCTGTAGATAGAAGAGGAATCTCGTGGCTTATTTAATAACTGTAGATGTGTATATTTTGTGTTCTATTTAATGAAACTATTTAATGAAGGTGTACAGATAATAAGGTTGCCACCTTAGGGAAGCGGACAGGTCAGTGTGCTGTAGAAAATGTGTATTTTGCTCTACAATCCAGTCCCTTCCATTTATCTTCTCCGGACTCTCATTTCCCAGTGACACCATCTCTAACAACAAAATGCAGGCCTGTACCACTTATCATCAATGTCAGTTTGGAAAGAACAGCCCCTAAAGGGAAATAGTGACAGCACACAGATATCTGTGCATGTTTGGTGCATATGGACTTATGAAAATCTTTTTGTCCAACAGAGGCAGACGAGGCTCATACATGTGAGAGGCTTTCTCCAGAGTGTCTGTATTATAGGATACGGGATTTAGGGTAAGAGAGTTCCTATCGGGAGTTTAGCCATCTAGAGAAGCATGTTTTCCAACTGTTCTGGGAGTGTGGATGTAGTTCTTTTCCGTTGTAGCTGCCATGGCTCAGGGCAGTAGACTCAAGGAGCATTCTGCTGGCTCAAGAGGTGGGTGGGGTTGTCAGATACACAGAACAAACGGCCTTGACAGGCGTTGGTCCCCGAGATGCACTTGCAAAGAATGGGCCCCTGGGCTGCGCTCTCCAGAGGGCAGGGCCTAGGCAAGAAGGCTGGGGGTGGGGGGCTTCAGGACTGACTCCCCTTCAGTCAACAGGAGGCAAGGCTACCTGTGCCAGCCTTTACTGCTGTAGAGGGCCACGGAGGTGGAGGAGGGACAAAAGGAGAAGGGCACAGATGTCCTCAGGTGTGATGGTAAAAATCGCCAAAATTCTAATGGGGATAACTAAATCTTTTTTGGACAAAATAAAATGACCTAAGACTAAGAGAACTCTCAGAAGGGAGCTATTTTGTGGACTCTGAAAACATCTTCATTTCGTGACATCCCTCTCTTGCTGGCCCCTCTAATTTCTCTTTCATCTTCTCCCCTTTGTTTAACTTCCCACCCATCCTGCCTCTTGTTTTCTTGTGTTTCTCTGCCTTCACCACCCACGGCATGGACTGGGAGGAGGTATCTGAAAATATTTTCACTCAGGGATCTGAGTTCTAGACTTGTGGAAATTTCGCTTGATTTGATCGTAGCTATATCCTTTATGCTGTTTTCCATGAAGAATCCAAACCCATGAGTTAGTAGACTCAGAAGCAGGTGACTCAAATGTTGAGCTTAAACTCTGAAATCTTGGAAGGAAGTCTGTATCATTCCCATTCTTCCCACTCTGCCCTCCTCCTTGAAATCATTGTTCGTCATCCGGAGAGTTGAAAGGACATGGAGACTCTGGCTCTGGTCCTACAGCTTCCTGCCAGGGTCCTAGACTCTGTACAGGAGGAGCTAGAGTAGGCCGGTGCAGTCACCCCAGTATCAGCAGACAGGTGACAGAATGATCCACAAGGGAAGCAGAAATATGGCTTCCAGTAATCGCCCACCTCTACCCTATTGGTTATAGATATTAATTTTGGGCCAGCTCTCAGCTTCCTTTCCATAAGCTTCTTAGAGTTATACATTCAGACTGTTCTGTCAAGGACAGGTATTTCTGAATTTGAACTTCAACTCCATCTAATCGGTCAAAAAGCAAATCTCAGAGAGGTTGTTGCCCTGGAAGAGGAATATTTTGGTCATAAGAGGGAACACAGTGAGGGACATTGTGTTGGCTGAGATGGATGTTCAACTAAGAAGTATACATGTTAGCCTCTTTCTCACATAGTGTGTCTGAGCACACACATAAGTCTATATACATGGTAGCTGGCATTGGCTAGCCATGCCAGCAACCCTTGAGGAAATGGTACAGCCTTCATACTTTATGGTACACCACACATACTCAAACTCCACGGTACTGCCGGTCCTTCTTTCTCAAGGACAGTGTAATAGACATATAATAAAATCTCAGCTTGGCAGGAATAGTTTCTTCTGAGTTCTAGTCATGGCTTTACAACCAGCCCAGGGCAGGCAAAAAGCTCAGCTTTGTAATTTCAATAGTTTAGATGTGTCATGTGATGCCAAATGACTCGGAAACTCCAGGAAAAGATGACAGCCAGATCTGTGGAAGTGCAGGCTTTCTGGCCACAGAACTCGACTGACATTAACATCTGATATCAGAGGTGTCTGCTCTTGTATCCACCATGCCCACGGCTGCTCGCCCAGTCAGCTCCTGAAGAGACTGAGCTGAGCTGTTGAAGAGAGGTGACAGTTGAGGCTGTCTGCGTATCCCACAGGCCTGCGCTGACTGGAGTGCAGACACAAGCTGGGGTTTTGCATGGTGGTCTTCCTGTAGCAAGTGTGCAGATAGTCACATGGCGGATATTCAAGTGTGGCTGTTTGCATTATTGTTACGATTTTTGCTGCCTTGTAAAAAGTGAAATGACAAAAGCCATAAATAGAAGCATTCTCCCTTCTCCTGGCAGCTGTCTGCAGCCTGTCTCATTCACTGCCTTACCCTAAAGCCGCAGAACGGGTGGGTCCTCAGGAAATTAAAACTTAGAGATACATTTCTGTGATGACGAATCTTCCACCATGGCCAGCCAAAACCAGACTTGCCTTATTTTTATTTCTTATGCTTTGATGGCAAAAGCTGACAAATCTAACAACTCTTGAGGGGAACGCTAGCAGGGCACTCGGGCAGCCCGCCACCAGCATGGGCGTGTCAAAGTTTCTAGGCTTCTTACTATTTATTGATTAATATATTTATTTTTGTAATATAGTGTAGAATATGAAATATTTTATTTTTATGTGTGTGACTCCCTCTTGGACAGAATAGCCTCCTCTGCAGTCCATGGTGTACTCTTACTGGGGGTGTAGCTCGATTAGAATACACACATATCTGTCTGCCTCTGCTTTCAGGATCAAGCTGGTATTTTTAGGGATCCGGCCATAGCTTTGCGTGTTTGTGTCTTGTGGCAAACTGTGAGCTCCTCTCTGCATCTGCCAACTTGTATACAGCAGCATTTATACTGAAGTACAGATGTTTCCGAACGTCAACAAATGGTGTATCCATCCCCTAAGTCAACCTGATCACATCATCATGAGAGAGAAACATGGTCAGCCGTAAGCGAATGATTGCTGCTCCATTAATTAAAGTGGCATCTGATTGGACCCCCCCAAATAGGGCCTTTTTTCTGAAAATGTTCATTTTCTTTCTGATCCGCTAATGCAGACACCCAGTTGTACCAAGGAAGTCAAGGGTACTAACGTAGTTCCTCAGAGTCCACCTCCAGGCATGCTACCCTTTTACAGTGTGAGGCTTGAGTCTGAGAATTTAATGATGAAATACTTTAAAAAATGATCGCTAGAAATTTTATCATCTTTTTTATAATTTATATTCTTCCAGTTCACATGAAGGAACTTGCATCTCAAATTTTTACCAAATTCATAAAGTATAGCAGTGTTAAGGCAAAAATCTTTTGCCATTTATTTGCAGTGCAGTGTGGCTCCCCTCAGTGAACCCACTCTGTCCCACCTATCCCTCCACAAGTTCATGTGTGGTGGAAAAGGAACACTGGCTTTCTGTGTGTGTTTTCTTGCTCCCAAAGACACCTGATTCTACACATTTAGTGAAAGGGGAGAGCAATCCCTGTACCACACCAACACAAAAAGAACATTTCCACACAGAAACGTATCTACACAGAAACACCACGTGGAGATGATCGTTTGTGGTAATCTGTTCATTTCTATCACATGTGCACACTGGTGTTTGTGAGCTACTGACCTAATTGTGGTGAGCGGATTGATACTAGCTCTCGCCCTGCAGGTTCAGAGGCATCCAGGAAATTAGTTGATACCTGGACACGCCAAATCAGCTAAGCACAACCAAGTTCTTCGGTAAAGCAAGTTCATCATTCATGTTCAGATCTTCTAGAAATTAGACCAAAAGGAAGATGAAAATAGATATATTACACTCTGTTCATTAAACAAATGTGTACATTAAAGTCATCGTGTTAAATAAAATGGAAAAGTTATTTTGACAATAATCTTTGGCAGTTTATTTTTTTGAAGGTGCAATCTCTCCCTCTTTCATACTCTCCTCTTTTTATATTTCCACATCACAGTGCTTTCAGGTGGAATAAAGCTTCCTGCTTAATCAGCAGAAAGTGATTTAAAGAGACAATAAAAAAGCTGCACTGAGCTTATACTTTTATATATTCTTCTCATCCTATGTGATTTTTGTAAATCCCAGGAACACTAGCAACAGGTAAGGAAAATGAATTGGCTCCTCTTTGCTAATAACTGGAAAACATTTCTTTGAATCCTGATTTATTATATTAAAGAGCAATCAATTTGGAAAGTATTTGGGCTACATTTGATTGCTCCTTCATTATTAAACGTCACATGACCCCAAGTTTAAAGGGGGATGGTTAAAGCTGCCTAATGGGTCCTACTCTCTAGAAAGACATCAAAATACACCAAATTCTCTGCAAATATTAGCTATAAGACAAGGGTATCCTGACTTCTTAGGGGCCTCTCCTGTGCTCAGTTTAGCAGATAGTTTGGGTGACTGTGTGTGAAAGTCACTAGAAAAGCACAGAGGATCTTTAGAGCCCCAGGAGATGCACAGCAAACATACGAGACATGTGGCTCCCAGCTATGCAGGAGCATGCTCTGGGAGGAAGTTCATTCTCATGGCATGAAGGGCTGCAAGGGCAGGGAGACAGACAGCCTGTAGGAGAACTGGAGGAGGAGACAGTTCCTCCTGTAAGACCTTCTGCCTCTCTCGAGTGGGCTCAACACGCTGGCTGGCAGGATTCATCTGGCATGTGTGACAGGGAGCACAGCCCTTGCTTGTCCTTAGATGATCTCTAACAAGGGGAGACAGAGTTCAGTCCTGGAGAAGAGAGAGCAGAGTCCTCCTCAAGGACTTAGGCCAGGCCTGGACTAAGGGGTTAGGAAAGCCATTCTTGTAACACAACTTTGAATCCTTTAGTAACCTATCCATTTTTCGGTAAATAATGCCATTTATAGATGGTGCTCATGACACAAGGTCTGGAGCTTTTCTCTACATGTGACCTGAGCTGGGCAAGGCCACTATGATTGGCTACTTCATTCTGAGTGTCTTTTTAAGAAAGAAAGAAAGAAAGAAAGAAAGAAAGAAAGAAAGAAAGAAAGAATCTTTCTTTTTTTTTCTTTTACTGAGGCAAGTGGGATGCACTGAGGCAAGTAATTTTTGGAGGAAGCTTATAATGAAGTGTGAGAAAGTTATGTTCAGGGTTATAGACACGTGTGTGTGTGTGTGTGTGTGTGTGTGTGTGTGTATTTAACACATTACAATTCTAAGAATGAGCTTGTATGAACGGATCTTGGTGGTGTCGAGAGACTAAGACGCGGGACCCCAGCATGTGACATGTGACTCTGGTCACATGGACAAGGGCCTACTTTTGCACTGAAGTGGCTCTTTGTAAATGAGGGGTATATTTGGAGGTGAGAGCTTGTTAACTTGGTGGTTATAAATGGATTATGTCATTATCTTGGACTCTCTCTCCTCAACTGTTGGCTTAAAGAAATGGCTCCTGCTTCTCTTGTCCTTCCTCAGTCGGTCCACACAGACCTCCAGTATCTCATCCACCCCCAAGAAACCTGGGAAATGCATGCACACACAGTCTGTTTTTACTTTGGAATGAGATTCTTTGAGTTTGACAACAGTTTAGACCACTTAGCTGAAGTAAAAGTTTTCTGAGAGGAGGCATAAACAGGGCTGTCACATGCATCAAGAAAGACTTGGCAGAGCCATTTCACATGCAGAATGCTGGCTGGTTTCCTTGATGGCCAGGGATGTTTTCAGCAAGCCTAACTTCTAATTAGAATCTTTGCCTAAATGTATAACAACCTGATTAATTATGAGGAAATATCAGAGGAGCCATGTTAAGAACATTATGCAAAACAGACATTTTGTTTAACGATAAAAGTTAAAAAAAAAAAAAGAAAGAAAAAAGAAAAAAGAGGCAAACCAGGACTGAGGCACTGAGAGGGGTTAGAAGAGATTAAAGTGCTCTGGCGGCACCACGCGTGCTGCTGGAGCGGAACCCAGAACTTTCTGAAGGGGCAGAAAGGACATTTTGTTGTTGTTAATTCTCTGCTATTTGGTGATAGGTCCGACTTTATCAATTACACCCTCTCAAATGGACACTTATCTTTACAAATCTCTAAAGCAATTGTACTTTCTCCAAAGTGGTGAGGAGCTGTGCAGGAGATGGTACTAGGGTCTCTCTGTTTACTGTGACATGTAATGTATGCACATGGGATCTCTGTCCTGTGGGCAAACTCATTGGAAGGATGGGACGGGGAAGCGTGGAAAGCCTGATGTCTAAAAGTGAGCCAGAAGACATTTTCCTGATATAGCCAAGTTCAACCCTCTATTCCCTGAAAGGAAGCATGCTTTTTAGGCAAGAGACCATCTGTTCCAAGTGTTTAGAGAACACTCTCCAAACCCTGGGAATTTAAACTTCCTTACACCCGGTTCAGTGTTTGATAAGGAAAGGGCGCTAACAGGATGGGAACTGAGTTACTATATTAAGAAATCCAGGCGGAACAGAAACCAACCCCGGAAGTTATTTTGTTTATGCTCCATCTATTTTAATTAACATACTATTTACGTGAGACCGGCTTCTGTTATGTTTTTTGTTGCAACTGTCATAGGTTTTATTCTTTCCTTTTTTTTAAGTTTTTGCAAAAATACAATTGCAAAGCATGTGCGGTTGAGACCTGGCTTCAAAGCATAGCTCCAAGGGGCCCCTTTTGACGCAGTGTGAGGTCAGTCATCAGTCCTCAGGCTAGTTAGTAAAACGTCAATCTAAGATAAATAATACGATTTTACTATAAACATTTCTCAACTATTGTACAAGGCGTACTTATTCGAAAAGTCTTCAGTGTTTACCTCAAGTTCAGATTTAATTGCACGTTTTTATTTGTGGAATCTGGCAGCCTATACATAATGGCTGAGAAGGTTANNAGGGGTGGAAGAGGCTTGCCTGTGCATTCCTGAAGGGGCTCTTCAGAGGACCCGCAGTCAGGGCTCGTGGCTGAAGAAGAGATCCTGCTTGATCACCACACCGCAAACCACAGGAGTTCCTCACACCTTGTCAGGTTCTCTCAGGTCATCGGTCCAAACTTCTGCCTCCTTAGTGAATTCTTTGGAAACTTGCAGGCCTGTGATACCATTGCAGCGTAACAAACCACACCCAGGAAGCTCTTTAGATGATGACTGTTACTTCTGCTCTTAAATCTTGGGCTGATTCAGTTTTGAGGGGATTTCTTGAAGATGTGGCAGAGATACCATCAAGGCACCTGGGATAGAGCCTGTAGGTCTCCATTTTCTCTCGCCATGTTCTCCCCACAAGATCACCTTGGGGCAGCAGAAAAGCTCCCAGAGTGCATGTTCTGCCTCAAAAGTGCAGTGCCCCCTTTTCAAGGCCCTTTGGGGCAAATGTGAGTCCTTAAGCCTATTCAGACTCAAGGGAGTGATGGCAGCTCTGCCCACTTCTGGCAAGCGTGTTATAAGTCCTCAAAGGAGTGTACCAGGCACGCTGGTCACATTGTGAGTTCCTTGCTACGACTGAGCTTAAAGAGAGACCTAAGGTCCCTCTATTTTCTCACCAGTCCAGGTCACAGACCCCATCTAACCCCAGATCTCCTGGTTCGGTCTTCAACTTAAATCCTTCATGTCTCTTTTCTTTTCGAACACAAGGGCACAGCCTAGGACCTCTCCTTAAAGCAACGCTCATTATATTTGAGCCTACTCAGCCCCATTTTAGCAGTCAACTAAGTGAATTCAGATTCATTAGATGCGAATTAACAGTTACTAAAGTCAACTTTTATAGAATATTTGTAGGCATGGAGAATATTCTCTAATAGCATAACAGTTTTCCTGAAATCAATCACTTCTGGTTTTTAAATACTTGGAAATTGAAAATATCTTACCAGCACATTCAAGCCAGAGATACAGAGACTTTCAGATCCCCCCACCACTTTTTGTGTATTTTAAATACATATTTATCATTCTTCCTTTTGGGACTACACAACAACACCAATAACAAGCATAACTTATGTGAGGTTACCTTGGCAATCAACAGAAGTATTATCCTAACACTGGATTTCCCAGCATCTGAGAACTCAACGTCATGCAAACAGAATGTTTCATTGAAGCTTTACCCAGACATCTGCCAGACCCTGCTGTGGAATATTAGTTGAAGATATGTTTATGCTGTGGAACATCCGTTTAATGATGCAACGTGTGCTGCATTCTTTTATGTTGCATTTGTTTAACTCTGTGACGCTGTGTTAATTGGCCTACCTGAAACACCTTATTGGTTTAATAAAGAGCCGAACAGTCAATAGCAAGGCAGGAGAAAGGGTAGGTGGGGTTGGCAGGCAGAAAGAATAAGTAGAAGGAGAAAAAGAGAAGAGGAGGAGGGCAAAGAGGAGAGGAGGACATTAGGGGTCAGCTACCCAGCTACGCAGCCAGCCACGGAGTAAGAAGCAAAGAACGGTATACAGAATAGAGAAATGTAAAAGCCCAGAAGCAAAAGTAACCTGGGGTAATTAGTTAAGAAAAAACTCACCAGAAACAAGCCAAGCTAAGGCCGGGCATTCATAAGCAAGGATAATAATCTGTGTGATTATTTGGAAGCTGGATGGTAAACACCAAGGAACAAAGAGGGGGAAATAAAACCAACTACAGGATACCTTATTTTCTGAGGAGGCATAAAACAAAGAACTCCAGAACTTTTGTAAACATGCTTCAACAAGTGCCAGGTATGAACAAATAAATCCAGCAAAATATTGTTCTGTTTTAAGTAGGAGCCACACGGTGTAGTCGAATGCCATTTGCTTGAGGAGATGCAAAGCGAAAAGCAAAGTGCTTTTGAGTCAGCCCAGGACGTGGTGTTGAAAATCTGTGTGCAGAGAAAGCAAAGACTGAAGGCTGTGTGTCCCCCGGTGCTTACAGTAACCAAGTCCCATGATCTGTCACCTTTGGTTTGTTGTGATTCGCCATGACAACTTCTTATCTCTGATAGATGTTTTGGGATCCAAAGCTGACACTTGAGGAAGTGGCTCTGCTTGACTAGCTTGACGAATGAAGACTGGATATGAAAAGTCAGCAACGGAGTAACAGATTTCTGTAGGGTAGATACCGTGCGTGCTTTGTAACCAGAGTTTCCAAGGCCATCCACGTGATACCAAAATAAAGCATTGATGGAAATCTGATTAC
Source organism: Bramus lutescens (assembly GCA_001685075.1). NCBI lineage: Eukaryota > Metazoa > Chordata > Mammalia > Rodentia > Cricetidae > Bramus > Bramus lutescens. The sequence goes on from LOEQ01000164.1 coordinate 670,034, forward strand.
TCCAAAGTTCCAATATTACCAATTAGAAGAAAGTAATCAGCCACCTACAGTTATAGTTAATCAGTGACCAGCAGCTGACCCAAATGCATCAAAGTTCTCACTTTGAATATGACAGAGAATCTTAAAATCAGAGGTTGGAGGGTGGAACTCCATGCCACTAGCTAACTTCTGCTCCCCAGTGACTCACTCCCACCAACATGAGGTCCCTGTGCTGAACTGGACTTGTCTCTGCTGCTCTGAGACTGAATGGCTGTCTTCCTGCTATCGGTACAGCTTTCACTTCTTCTTAGACCATCAAAGGATCCAGGAACCGGCAGGTCGGTCGTCAGAAGAGACAACCCCAGGAGCCAGGCAGCCAGAAGCAGTGAGGAAGCCT
>LOEQ01000164.1:686755-697193 GCA_001685075.1 Bramus lutescens
CACAGTCAGGAAGCTGGTCACACTGCAGTCACAGTCAGGCAGCTGGTCATATTATAGTCACAGTCAGGCAGCTGGTCACACTGTAGTCACAGTCAGGAAGCTGGTCACACTGTAGTCACAGTCAGGCAGCTGGTCACATTACAGTCAGAGTCCAGCAGCTGGTCACTTTGCAGTTGTCACAGTTAGGAAGCAGGCTCAGAAGAAATTGCTAACATAACGTGTTAATGATCCCCCAGTAACCCTGCACTCAAGCTGGGTATCCCAAGACTGCTCATAGGGATTCTTGCTCTCATATGGTTCTTAAAGGGAAATGGTTGTAATCAAGCTGCCCCAGGGCTCTAAATCCAGCCTCAAGTGCTTACCTTCTTTGCTGATGCTTTGACTCAAACTTCAAAGCAAGTTGAACAAACTCATTGTCGGAGAGTCTCAGAATTCCCAAATTTGTCCATGACTAAATTATTACTGAATTTTTGTAATGCTTTTTGGGGTCATATTTTACCATTTGTGAAATGAATATATAGTAAATCCTCACTTTGTCTCTTAGGCATCCCTTAGTCTTCCAAATTTTGCTTTCTGTATTAGTCAGTGTTCTCTAGAGTAAGATAAATTACAAAATGAATCTCTTTACATATATAGAAGGGGAATTTATTAGAATTACTGATACAAAAACCAGCATGTAGGGAAGACCAGAGAACGGACCTGTGTGGACTGGGGACAGGAGAGGGGAGATGTTCATTTAATATTATCATTAGTCATGACTCATGCACTTAGCAGTTTACAAATGTGTTTAACAGTCCTGGCTACAAATAAAAATTAGAATCAACTGGGAATTTTTAAAGAAGCCACTTCTTTAGGCCTCCCCCAAAAGATTCTGATTCAGTGGATAAGGAGCAAGAGCTGAGAATCTGATTTTTATTTGTTTTGTTTTGTTGTGTCCTTCTTTGGACCCAGGACATCTCACACGCGAGGAAAGTGTGGTGGCTATTCTTGGTTGTCAACTTGACTACATCTGGAATTAATTAAAACCCCAAAATTAAGAGCACACCTATGAGGGAGTTTTCTTAATTTGAGGTAGGAAGATCTACTTCTGATCGACGAAGCAGGAAAACACACCTTTAATCATGATCCTGAGGTGGGAAGACCTACCTCAAATCTGGCCCATGCCTTCTGCTGGAAGCCTACATAGGATATGGAAGAAGGAAGCTTTTGTTCTTTGCCTGCTTGCTCTTGCCTTGCTAGCAAGTCCATCTCTTCACTGGCATTAGGGTCTATTTCTTTGGGATTCCAGTACATACACTCAAGACCAGCTGAGAAACTCTAGTCTCGTGGACTGAGAAACTACTAGATGCTTGGACTTTCTTCTGATAGCCAGTCACTGTTGACTTAGTTGGATGGAAGCCCATAAGTCATTCTGATAAATCCCCTTTCTATATATGTAGAGATTCACCCTATTAGTTCTGCTCCGCTAGAGACCCTGACTAATACAGAAAGTAACAGGAACCCCAGCTCACTTTTCATACTTTTCCTTTTAAGATAGGCTTTTAGCAAGTTGCCCAGGTTGGATTTAACTCATCTGTGGTCCTAGCAGGCCTTTATCTTCTGATTCTATTACTGGAATTACTGGCCTTTTCCCACTGTGCCCAGCAACAGGATGTTTGTCAAAGACCATAAGTGATTCTAGTATGTGGCTGATACTAGCCCCTGTCAGAAACAGCGTTGGTGATGCAAAGGAAGTAAACAAAACATTCTCATTCATATTCAGTGGTTCTTAGCTGTGACCATGAGCTGAGTCCAGCTCTGTATTCTGTAAGTACTTGGCAGCTGACATCAGTGGGATTCAGCCCATCACTAAGGTTTAAGGCAAAGGAACTCCTGAAAAGATACCAAGAATCTCTGAATTTTAGGTTGTAGGCCCCCTGTCTCCTTAATTTTCTTGTTTAGTACTTTGGAAACACTGGTCAGACTGGTCAGTCAGTTGTAGCTTTTTTTTTTTTTTGGAGACCCACTACCCAGTTCCCAAATAAACACACATGACAAAGACTTAACTCTTACTTATGAATGTCCCAGGAAAGTAACACAGCTTTACAGAGTTAAACAATTGCAACATAAAAGAATGCAACACATTTTTGCATCATGAAATAAATATTCCACATCACAAATATTCACATCTAATAAATGTAACACATCTTAAAGTAATATTCCACAACAGGCAGCTATGTCTCACACCCTGTTTCCTGCCCACTGAATGCATAGGCTAGATTAGATACACTAAGGTGTTAACCTATGATTCTGAGTTTTCCTGACCCGGAACCCGCAGTTACATTCATCTTCCCTGCACACTACAGATTTGGACGCTGCCCTGGGAATCTGAGTGATAAGACCCAGCTCTGTCTCTCTGCTGCCAGTAGATGCCAGCCTGGGATGGGTGGAGCTGGATCTCCATCCTGGGCAATGCCTTCTCCTTATGCGATGCAGTTAAAGGCCACCCACTTTGCTTGCAGTATCAACACCCAAATGTTCCCTGGCTTCCTGGTGAGCCCACGGCCGGGCCCCTCACTGGTATCTGACAGGAAGTAGTGGAATGCAGACGTTTACCCAGAGTGAATGCACTTGCGTCTTCCCATGAGCCTGTGGAGTCCAGCCAGCACTCGCTGAGGCTCTGAGCTCTTTGCCCTCCTCCCTTATGAGTCCCCAGCTGTCTCCTGAATCCTGTTTCCCTGAACAGAGCTTAAGGAAGTTCATCAAACAACCAAGTCGGTTTGTTTCTTACATCCCATGTGGCAGGCTCTGTACTGGGAATGCCACCACACTTGGTCTCCCCCAGCCTGCCCCAGCCTGCCCCAGCCCACCCAAATGTCTACCAGGAGGAGACTGTTACAGACAAAGCCTGGTACAAATTGCCCCGCCCAGTCTGTAAACTTTCAAAGAAAGTACCACATCTGCCTTACTTATACTTAAGACAGATATGCACATACGCATACCGTGCTCAGTACCATGAGAGAGAGGAAGTCTTGCTGGCCAGAGGGCAGGGCAAGGGTGCTTTAAGCATGCCACACAAGAGGGAGCAAGGAAAAGTGGGGGTTTGTCTGGAGAAGAGTAGGATTTACTATAATCCTGTCCTGTACACAGGCAGGGATGACCAAATATCTGACCTTTGAGTCCTTGCTTCCTCTCTCACTGGCTCCGTTCTTCTGAAGTGGGAATTGCCGCTCCATTATCTCAGCACGAGGGGGAAAGGCATTGCTAGACTAGGGGAGTAGGGTCCAAACGCAACATTTCTATCCATCCTGACTGCAGGCTGCCAAACCCAAACTCCTATGCTGCGGGCCTTGAAACAGAACCCAGGGACCCCCGACTGTATATTCAGAAGAATATCCCCTGTGGAGTTGTGACGCTGCTCACTTTCATGCTCCACTCTGTGAGCACACAAAGAAATCACGTGAGGACATTTGAGAGGACTTGTGCTGGCAGAAGCAACTGCGGGTACTCATCCATTCAGGTCACCATGCCTGTGACTCTACAGTTTACAGACGAGTGGTTCCTGAGAAGTCAAATCTTATACCGCTCCTCTTACTGCATTTATGCATGTGTGTATGTGTGTGTGTGTCTGTGTGTGCAGGCACATGCACATGTGGAGGTCGGAGGATAATTTTGGGGAATTGGGCCTCTCCTTCCAGCACATAGGTCCCAGGGATCTCTCGAGCGGGTCAGGTCTGTAAACTGGTGCTTTTACCCACTGAGGCCTTAGCTGCTCTTACATCCTTAGCTGCTCTTAGTAATGCCCTAAGACCCTCTTCTTCTTCTGCAAGCATGTCTCGAAGATGATGCTCTATGCTCTCCACACACTCCCTCCATCAGTACCATCTTCAGGGCATTGGGGTGGTACAGCAGAACTCTTCTATCTATACTTTTTACATTTTTAACAATAAACCATGGCCTAAGCAGGAAGCACTAGCCATAGTTACAAAAACAGAATAGTGCCACATGCCCCTCTAAAGAGTAAATTCATTTTCATTTTGGTGAAGTAAAATCATCATTATCATCATCTTGACTGTTAGCTATACAAGTCCACACTCCTAAGATCACCCCCCATAGTTGGAACCCTTTATTTTTAGGCTTTCCAGACACAGTTTGGGCCACTGGAGGGTAACCCAGCATAAGCCCCACTCACAACCATGTGCAGTGAGAGAGACTTGCCTGCTCTGCCCTTTCCTAATTCATTTTTCTTTTTTGTTGTTGTTATTATTATACTTAGTTATTTAATGTGTGTGGGTGTTCTGCTTCCATGTATCTATATGCACCATGTGCATGCCTGGTACCCTCAGAGGCCAGAAGAGGGGAACAGATCCCTGGAACTGGAGTTACAGACGGTCGTGACTGTGTGGGTGCTGGGACCTCTGAAAGAGCAGCCGGTGCTCTTAGCCACTGAGCTAACTCTCCAGCCCCCCTTACTAATTCTTATAAAAGTGTCTGACAGATTGTAAAAATCCTTGCTCAAGTTTTGTTTTCCTTTTACTTTATTTGAATAGAAATTCCTCGCCAATTTTGTTTTCATAAATACACCTCGTTGTTTTGATTCTGGTACCAACAGTCCAGCCTCCCCAAAGAGTCCTCACTGGGTTAGTGCTTGAGAGCTAACCATTAAGTTCTGCGCATGTCTTAGAAACAACTAGCATCATCTTGCCAGGCAAATCCAACCACAAGGAAAACAAAGTCCTGAGGCCTTGGCCTAGTGCTGGCCTGGGCTCCTGAGATGCCACACACCTTAAATGTCTCCTTTGGACCTAGTCACACACTGGAAGATTCAGTTCATTCTTCCCACAGTGGAATAACAGTCCCTTGAGTACAGCACATGGTCACAGGTGTCCTGGTGTGTTCCCGCTCACCCCCGTCTTCTGTTTATTGGCTGAGGACCATAGCACTTTTCCTCAGACCCTGTCCAGCTTTGGAGATGATCCTGCTTTCCAGCCATCAGGAGCAGAAGAAAGAGAGTGGCATTGACCACCCCTGCCACGCACCTCTGAGCCTCAAGCCTTGGTCTCTGTCTCAGGCTTCTTCATTGACTTTACAAACTCCTTGACTTCTTCTTCCAAGACCTTGTTTCTCTTCTCGACGTCCTCCCGGGAGCGCTCCACATTTCGAAGGCTGATTTCCAGGGCCGCGAACTTCTTCCTCTCCCTCTCCAGCTCTTCATTGAGCCTCACCACCTTAGCCCAGACATCGTAATTTTCCTTCTCCAGGCTGCAAGGAAGAAGACCAGAGTATTAGCTCTAAACCCTTCCTTCCCAGCCCTTCACCCACATTCACAGCCTCTTGTTCATTTGCCTCTCTGAGACACGAAATGCCAACTGGTGAATGCCACTCCAGACATGGCCTTGGATGTATGTCCTTCTGCCCAACAGAAGACTTCAGAGGAAACCTGAATTCCCTAAGCACTTCAGGGCCTTACTTAACACCCTGGTGACATCTCTCGTGCTACTGTGTTTCATGTCACTTTATGGATTGTGCCCTGTGTTGAAGCAGACAAAACATTTGGAAGAAGGGCCATGTGTAACAGAGCTGGGTTTCCACCTTGCAGCACTGTGTATGACTAGTTCAGCCAAAGCTATGGATGCTCAATATTCTAGATCCGCAACATCCTGCTGTCTCTTCACCATGCTCCAGTGGGCAGCCTGGGCAGATCCTTTTCTAGCTAAGACCCCGGCTCTGGGATCAAGATTTGGGAAAGTAAAGGGAAATACATTTTAGGGACCAGGGATTCTGGGATCCCACTGGAATTCTAAATCCTGCCCTGAGGGAGGTGGGGATGAACTATAGGCTTCCTGAATTCCAATGGCATTCATTGCTACTGGCTAAAATTCTAACACAGCCCAGGTGCTCTGCCAAGCTATGCAGAACTAAACCTTAAGAATGAGTGAACATGGTTATTTAAGCCTAAGGAGGAAATTTCTGGTCTGTGGGTGAACTTCAGACTGTGTGATTGGAAATTTGCCTCAGAGTTTCCTCCTCTGGGTGCTGCCTCCCTCCTCCCAAGCTCATTCCGTGGGTGTCATTCCCCATCTTCACTAAGCAGCCTTTCTGTGCTCACCTGCAGACACAAGTTGCCATCTGAGGCCATGCCTTGGGTTCTGTATTCAAGAGCCTTGGCTGGTTCTATGAGGAACACTCCCCTCAGAGTCTTTCCTGCCCGTTTGTCTTTCTCTTCCTACAGCAATCTTTCTCACTCCTTTCAATCCTCCCATTACAACATTCAGTCTTCTTTCCCAGCTTCCCATCCCCTTCTGGCTTGAAGAGAACACACGAGAGATGCTGTGCTGGATCTTGACTGCTGACTGGAGTGGAGAGTAGAAACGACATGAACTTGGGAGCCAGCCTGACCTGGGGTCAAGGTTCAAACCTGGCCCCACAACAATCAGTCAGCTGTATGGCCTTCAAGAATGCTTTGATACTTCTGGGGCTCCTGATTCTTCTGACAAATGGGGCACTTCTCATGTGGATTCAACTAGAAGGCACTGCCAAGCTGCTAATTCTCCTGCCTCTGCCATGGCAGGGCTAACAGAAGTCTCAGGGACTTCTATATTTGGGAGGAGCAGATATCTCTATGGTCGTCAGTCTTTTTCCTGCTCTTCAGTGGCATTTGGGCTAGGGCACAGTGAGAGCCTTTTCTGGGGCTGATTTGCTACCACATAAGGTATCATAGAAGTCTACAAATGGTTGATTTCAAGTTATGGGACAAAGGACATACGTTTTGCTTGAGAGCCATCCCTCTGTACAGAGCAATGGACAGAGGCTCACAACAGTCTTTCTTTCTAGCACCTAAATATTAATAAAAGAAGTACCCATAAATATGGAAGTCCATTATTGTCGTTACGACAAGTATTTTTGTGGTCAAGTTGGACTAAAGTTACCTCTCTGAGAAAGAAATTGCCAAGGGAGAAGAATGGGGAAAGAACCACAATGACCAGCATGGCATGATAACCTTATGGGTGCAGTAGTGGCACACACATTGGTGTAACCAGTAGCTAATGAGCCTTAAAGCCCACTCAACAAGAGGGAAACCATGCCAGGTACACAGACCCAGCCTACTACTCAGGACTAGCAAAGTTGCAGATCTTGGAGTAGAACCTATAGCCATCACTTTACCAAACTATCATAATCCCTAACAGCCACCTAACTTGCACTTATACCCACAGGTAGGTGCAGTCTTTGCCACTCATCAAGGAAGTGACAAAGACCATTACAGAATCCACAGCCAATCAAGATGCAGAGTTGTGGATTCTTCTCCCAATGGATACATCTATAAAACACTTTGTCACCTAAGGGTCTGGGAAAACTGGCAAGAGGGAGTGGACAGATTGCACGAGCCAAAAGAGCCAGAAGATCAGGAAGTTTGCTGAGAGGTTGTGTCTCCAACCATTCAGAAGCTAAATCCATAAAGCCTCACCAACATGACTGCCCAAACAAAGGCAAGCCAAAGTGAATAATGGGCAAGGCCCACATTCTTCAACCCTACACGAAGAACAACAGGCAGCTAAGGAATGCTGAGACTGGAGAAATAGTCTTCCCCAGGGAAGAGCACAGCCATTGCTATCCAATACCAGACAGTCAGCCCCGAAAACATCCATTAACACAGAACACTGTGAGAGTTCCCTCAACTCAGCTAAGCATATTTAGCCTTAGGGCTACTTGGACTTAATTCTTAAGTTTCCAAGGATCTGGTCAGCAGGGCAGGACTTTCCCACCTAATCTCTCTCCATTTGTCCTCTCCTTTGTTAGGCTTGGTTGTTATAGATTGTTCTGTCCCCTGAAATACTTTATGGTGTAACATTTTAGAAGGTGGAGACAATATATACTTCCTTCTAAACACAGGAGCCAGGTGCGCTCAGCAGCCCTTTGCACAGGACTTACGTTTTGATCTGTTCCTCGTATGTGCGTTTCTGGGTTTCTATTTCCTTTTGTAGGTGCTGGACCGTCCTCTGCAAAGAGTCAATGTCGTCCTCTCCAGAGTTCTTGCTTCCAGACTCCATTTCAGAGTCTGTGCTGGCTGGAGCATCTCTCTTGGCGTCACAGGCAGGGGGAGAGAGTGTACCTGCTGGGCTCCCTGGGGAGCCTAGTGGGGTCGGGACATTGTCATAGGTTGAAGTCCGCTGGTCATTGGAAAGGTGGCGCAAATCTTGAGACAAAGTTCTCCTGTGCCCTTCCCCTTTCTTGGTTTCTGAAGATGGAGACCAGAACTCATTTTTAAAGATTTCCAGTTTGCTGCTTGTGGTTCCTTGGAATGCTGACGTCAAGAAACACTTCCGGTTGGGGAGTGTTTGAGTCCTTTTACGAGATTGCACCTTCCAGTCTCCCGGGTTTTCCTTGGGGCCTTTCCCACTGTCCTCCTGATACGGGTCACCTGGCTGTGGTCCTGTGGGGCTGGTGGCATCAGGACTACTTGCCTGGAAAAAAATAGCCATGGATATTTTTATAAGGGTTTTTTTTTCCTGTCTGTGTGCCATGTCCCCAAGATAAGGATTAGAGACCTGAGAAGTTTATCCTGATTACACACCTGTGACACCCTTAGCGGGCCAACTCAGTGGTATGACAGTTCAGGGACCCGTTCAAACTCTAGAGAGGGAGTGTGAACTAAAATCATTTGCTCAATCGGTGTGAAAATCCTAAGCTAGGATCCTTTCATGAACTTAGACAGTTTTGTCAGTTGTCACTCAAAGCCCAAGACCCTTAGTGAAGTTCAGTAAAGCCCAATGAGTGTATTTCCACGACCTCCAAGATGAAGAAGAAAGCAAAGCAAACATGCCGCCACCCACTAAGTGAGAAGCCAAACACCAAGCTGGCAGTGGCTCAAACCCCATGTGGTACTGACTGAGAAGGAAAATATCAATGACCAAGAAGAAATGGGCAAAAGCCTTGAAGAATAGCTAGTTTGTGCTGGAGAGGTTCCTCAGGGGTCAGCAGCACCTACTCTTGAAGAGGTCCCAGCTTCAGTTCCCAGCAGCACACAACCAACGCTAACTCCAGTCCCCAGGGTTCTGATGCCCCCTTCCGGCCTCTGCAGGCTCCTGCATGCATGTAGTGCACAGGTACTCAAGCAGGCTCATGTACATACATATAAAATCAATACATATTTAAAGAACAAAACCCCCAAATACTTCACAGAGGGGAAAAAAAAACAAACTGACCCTGAGATTTAAAAAAAGATATTTAGCCTCTTTTTAAAATCAGTAGGAGATCACAGCCAGGTGACCAGTGAAAATGACTAAATTATCAGTTTTTTATGAGATGGGGTTACCCCCAAACCTGATTGCACAACTCCATGAAACATGGGTCTTTTCATGCATTGCTGTGAAAGCATAAAATGGTACAGATGCCAATAACATGTATGAAAATTACATATTTAAATCTATTTACCTTCTTGCTTACTAATCCCATTTCTGAGAATTTATCCCATAATTGTATCTGCCTGAGCATACATCAAAGTGTGGGCAGGATGGTTTAGGGAAACCCTGTGTGGTGCAAAACTGACCTGTTCATCCCAGACCTAGGGAGGGGACCACAGTGCAGTCAATGAATGAAACACCATATAGTTGCCAAAACTGAGGTCGCATTGGTAGCTATGTATACAGATATATAGGAACAACTGAAGAGGGAGTGGCAAATGAACACATCAGGAAAGGGAGGGCAAGAAAAGAGAAGTGTGACGGTCAACACTGGGAATGTGCCAGAATCTAGACTTGCCATGGAGATGATCCCCAGAGCATGTCTGAGAGGAAGAGTCAGTTAATGGAGGTGGGAAGACCCACCCTACCTGGGGGCAGAGCCATCACAGGCCTTTGCATCCTGGACTGAAGGAAAAGGAGAATGAGAGCTGGGCTCATCTCTCTGCTCCCTGANNNTACACTGTGACCAGCTGCCCCAAGCCCTTGCTGCCATGGCTTCTCTGCCTTCATGGACTGTAAGCTGCAATTACAAGCTTAAGGAACCTCTGCTTTCCTAAGCAGCTTTTGCCAGTCTTTTCTCACAGCAATCATGTAAGAGCCAACATGGTGCAGGGCTTCTCAGGATAACTTATTAGGACTCTTTTTTTTTTTTGACCATGTAGTTGTATGTAAAATCAAATTGAAAAGAAAAGGGATAAAAATGAGTCCCAAATAAGATGGGAAATGCAGGGCTGAGGTACAAGCATGTGGTCTTGCAATGGGAATAGAACTTCAGACATGACGTCCTGCTCTAAGGGATGCTAGTGTTGCCACCTCAATAAACCTCTCTTGCCTCAGATGGCCAACCACAATAAACAAGCATGGTAAATAAATAGTCTACAGGAAGGAGCATGTGGACTCTAACATAGCCTCCAGGGTGTGGACTCTGACATCATAGCCTCCAGGGTGTGGACTCTGACATCATAGCCTCCAGGGTGTGGACTCTGACATCATAGCCT
>LOEQ01000164.1:697316-711623 GCA_001685075.1 Bramus lutescens
GTGTGGACTCTGACATCATAGCCTCCAGGGTGTGGACTCTGACATCATAGCCTTCAGGGTGTGGACTCTGACATCATAGCCTCCAGGTGTGTGGACTCTGACATCATAGCCTCCTGGGTGTGGACTCTGGAACTGACTCATTGACTTTCTCAGCCCTATCATTTCAGGGCCATTAGCAAGGGAGCAGAGCCATAGCTCTCAAGGACTGTGGGTGATCCATTAACAAAGCTGCCTGACTTCACATTGTAATTAGTTTTAGAGAGTTAGTAAGATAATGCAGCCATGCAAATTCCATACCTCCAAACCCACAAAAAAAACCAGAAAACAAAAAAGCAAACCAAACAAACTAACCAACCAAACCAAAAATAAATAAATAAATAAAATACTCCAATCACAGTAATTTGTTGCGTTTTTTTCCCCTCTAATCTTTAACATTATAGGTAACTTTCTTGGTCAACTAGAAATTTAATTTTTTTAACCTGGCCACACGTAAATAAAAACCAAGCTGCTAGAAAAAGTCTATATATCCTTTTAAAAACATCTGTCCCTATGAACTCATGAAAATATTTGACCTTGGCCAGTTTTCACCCTCTAGTAGTCTATATTTTGGAGGCTCCAGAGTTTGGCAACACTGAGAACGTGAGCTCTGAGCCTTCTCTCCAAGCGAGGTCTGACACTGCCAGGGCAGCTTATCAGGGAATGGGGGTGACTGCATGGACACGTCCCCAGCTCTGAGGAAGGAGTCAGGCTCAGAATCATCAGGACAGCCATCCCCTCCCAACTTCCCCTTGGAATGCTCAGCAGCTCTTACACGTGCAATTCTGCATTCATTTTTTTCTGTTGAACTTCCTGGGATTTTGCCTTGGAGACAAGGTCCCAAGACCCAGCCTATAGGCAATTCTCACACATGTCACTAGCCCCAAGTTTTCCCTATGTATTCTGATGGGTCTGTGCCAGCTCTACCCGCAGCCCAGCGTCACCCATCACTGCCTCAGAATGACCAGACTAAAGGAAGAATCTGCTGGGGCAGCAGGCATCTTACTGTGCTATTGCAGCTGTCTGTCCTGGAGAGGGGCGGGTCTTCTGTGGCATCCCATCCCACAGAGCTCCGAGGCACTGGAGCCTTCTTGGCATCATTCTTCTGGACAGGGGGTGACAGTGGTGCATCCTTGGACTTGGGGAAGAGGACTTCGTGGTCTCTGATCATCATGGTCATCACTCTTTGGATCTGAGGAGTCCCTGAAGGAAAGAAAAGATTTGGAATGCTGGTCCATGGACCAGGAACCTGGAAGTACTCGAGGGTTGCCACCCTCCAAGAGGATGTTTCCACGCTAGCCTGAAAACCACAGGCCTCATTTGGAACCCTTCTTAATTATTTGGAGTAGAATATTTTGGTGTGAGGATATACTAAAATAAAAATATATAAATGGGATGGGGTGAACAAAGATCTGTTGAGGACATTTCCCACCTATATTGCCCTGAATCAGGTTTTATCAGGCAGTAAGTAATAATCATAGTCAAGGAAAAAGGCATCTTTCTCTCCTGCTGCGGTCTTCAATGTGATGTCTGTCGTCTTATTGCACCCCAAGCAAATGCGTGTCATGAACACTTCCTCGCCACACATATGGCAGACATGAGCCCCCCAGACCAGGGCTTTTGCTTATCAAGCCAAGACACAACCTTAGAAATCAGCCTAGCTTTACAGCAGCCTTCTTGTGAACGGGCTCATAAAACAAAACCCTGTTGGCTCCTCTTGGCTACGGGTATTTTAAAGTCATACAAAAGACTGGGGAAACACTAGTTAACTGGTCTGCGGTTAGACTACTGTGCTCTGGACCACTGAGCAGGAGACATAATTCCTGCACTACTCATGAGGCTGCTAATACCAGTCAGAAGAGATGGCAAGGGGCAAGCTCTGTGAGCTGCAAAGTGTTCTCGCGTTCACCTCCTGGGCACCTCTCCATTGCAGGATCAGCCTATGTACCTCTCATAATCACAGCTGGGTCTTCGACCTTAGACCTGATGAGGTTGACTCCAATCACAGTGGCCAGGTTATCCACACTCATCTTGTTGACGGCACAGTTCAGCTGGATTTCATGCAGGAATCTGTGGGTAACCAGGAAACCCCATTTCAGACGATGAGAAGCGGCCAGGAGAGAGCAATCCCCGGACCCAAGGGCACACTGGTTGAATTCTAGCTCTTTCCCCTGTTTCCGGAATGGAGTGAATGGGCTCTGCCTGCAAGAGTTTAACTAGAATCTGGAACTTCACAGACCGAGAAGGGATGAGGAGCCAGAGGAGGGGTTGTTTGGGAATAAGCATGACTAGAAAGACTCAACAGTTTCAGTGTTTTTGCCTTTACCATTTGCTTCTCAGTACCCACCCCATCCGTGTCTCCAGAGAGGAAAGTAGTGTCAGTGAGATCTCAGAGATGGCGGAACAATCCCTGGGGCCTCCTGACTCGCATCCTCTGATTGGAGAATGGAGGCCTCTCACTCTCAGCAGGTGCTGGGGTCTAACAATGAAGCTCCACTACACTTCCACCCATCAGAAGCCTGAAGTCCTCAGATTTGTTTGAAAAACAAAAATGACTGAGCACATCAGTAAAGTAATTTTGAGTACTTTAAAAAAATTTCAAAGTAGGTAGAGTGGAATACCATAAAACTCCAAATTTGAGAAATAAAAAAAGATGTGTTCACATGATGAAAAATGACATATTATAGGATCATTTATTTTTTGATAAAGGACATGCTTTTCAGTTGGTTGTAAAGCATCCCCCTGTAGTTACACTGATGTAAGCAATGATTCATGGGAAGAGAAAGTACTCAAGAGGAGATGTCATTGAATGAGGGTTGCATCTAGTTTTGGTTCTTATTTACAGTTCTTGTATCTTTGTGGTGTCCAGATCATATGAGAATCAACTTTATAATTTGGAAATTACATCACAGTATTTTTGAAAAATAAAAGACAACATGGAGGTATGTATGGGGTGAAGATTCTCAGCACAGCAGACCTGGGCTGGTCCACCTGAAAGGTGTTGACCCAAGGACTCACACAGTAGGTCCTCAAAAAGGACTGCAGGAAAATACAAATGGTGGCCTAGAGTGAATGTTTCCAGAGTGTTAGTTTTGGGGACAACATGATTCCAGGTTCTCGTGCATGTTCTGGGACATATCTGAAGGAAGGAATACGCTCATTCTGTGTGCAGGTTCTTAAGGATCCCTGAGGAGCACATGCAAGAACACCCTCTCAGTGCTGTGTGAGTGAAATTGACCTTCTACAATTCCAGACCAGAATCTGGGATCTTAGAAACAGCTTCCTCTTCTCCCCAGGGCTTCTTCCTGATCTGGAGGCTGGGGCAGCACACCGGGAGCTCACCTGCAAATGTAGCTCAGGAGACTGTAGTTGTCCCGGGGCAGGATGGAAAGCTGCTTCACCAGCTCCTGCTGAGCCTGGGAAGAGAGTTGGACACTAGTAAGCAAGCCTGCTGCCTGTCTGTCAGCAATGAATGTAGGGACATCTGTGTAGGGAAAACACACTGGTTGTCATTCCTTTTCCCACAGGTCTAAGAGTTGAAATGCTTTGAGATCAAAGTTCTGAGAATTCATGAAGTGTGAGTTGAATCCCAGACTGGTCTTGAACTCCCCGTGTAGCTGATGATGACCTTGAGCTTCTGATCCTCCTGCCTTCAGGAGAGCTGAGATTACACGTGTGTGCCACCACACTCAGTCTCTGTCATGCTGAGGATCAAACCCAGGGCCCTACATATGCTAGGCAAGCACTCTGCCTACTGAGCTACATTCCCAACTGCTGTATTTTTTTTCTACCGTGCATTTAAAAAGTCTGTTTGAAACAATGTAGCCTACCCACTCCCGACTTTGAGCACCTGTAAGAATGGTCTACCTGATAATTCACACTTGTGATGGTTTGCTGAATAAATGAGGTAACGATTGGATAAACAAACCACAACCTAACATTTCAAAACGACCTTAAAAGTGACGAGAAAAGCGTTCTTCTGTGGTGGCTCTAAAGCCCTGTGGTCTTGCTGAGAACTTCTGGGACATAGGCCAGACCGGCTGAGCTGGAAGGCACGCTATGGGTTGGGCGGTTCAAATTCTACAATAGCTGTAGATGTCAGATGCTGCCATTCATGGGTCACATGTGCCAGGGAGAGAAAGGATGTTCCTGTAGCCACAGCTGCCAGCAGAGCTTGTGATCACCCTCTGGTGACATGGGGGATGGCATCTAGTATGGTTCTTTCTAGATGTTTTGCAAGATTTATTGAGTATTGTTAACAAAGGCGATCTGAAATGTCCCTGCAAACCAAGGGTTTTCCCATCTCTCCCCTGCAACACCCACAACTCGGAGACCATGAGGCCTAATTTTTCTTCTTAGGAAACAGCTACATGGTGGCTGCATCATCGCAGTTCACTTCCCATCCTAGATTTGAGATGTAAAACACTCCTCTGTGCCGGAATCTTCATATCTATGACTCCTCATAACCGTGGCTCCCCATAACTGTTGTTCTCTATACATAATCATGGATCCCTATAACTATGGATACCCATAACTGTGGCTCCCCATACCCGTGGTTTCCCATAACTATGAATCCCCATAACCATGGCTTCCTATTACCATGGATCCCCATAACCATGGAACCCCATAAACTGTAGCTTCCCATGACTGTGATTCCCCAAACCATGAATCCCCATAACCATGGCTCCCATAACCATGAATCCCCATAACCATAGCTTCCCATAACCATGGATCCCAATAACAATGGAGCCCCATCACTGTGGCTCCCTATAACCATGGCTCCCCATAACCATGGATCCCCATAATCATGGTTCCCCACCAGCAGTCCACCCTGGGGAGCCTGAAAGCTGTTTTCTCACTGGCCTGGAAGTCCTGAGACTCAGATTATATCACAAATACTGAAGAACAGAGAACTGCTCAATCCAAAAATAGTCTCAGTTACTAGTTACACATGCCTTGATCCTCTGAACAATCCCAAGCCAATCAGACAAGAGCATTGTCTAAGTGTGTGCTGCCCGACACATGTGCTAATAATTGCCACATGTAGCCATTCAATGTAAATAAAATTAAGAATGTGGCTCTTCTGGTATACTACCTGTATTTCATGGACATGATACCACATGTGGCTATAAGTTAGCACGAGGGACAGTGATAATATTACATCACCACAGAAATCCTCTTGGGTTAAGAAAATATACTGAGTCTCAGAGAATATGCATGAGGTGGCTATTCTTAGTTATCAACCTGACTGGATTTAGAACGACCAATGGAGGCAGGTTTCTGAGGACATCTGCAAGAGTGTGTCCAGAGAGCTTTCACAGAGGTGGGAAGGCCCACCCTGTGAGTCTGATATTGTGGTAAAAAGTAAGCCAGCTGAGGACAGGTGCTCATCTCTACCTGCTTCCTGCCTGTGGGTACAGTGTGACAGCTGCCTATGCCCCTGCTGCCATGGCTTCTCTGCCACCATCCACCATATCTTGAAACCGAGCCCAATAAACCCTTCCTTCCTTACGTGGCTTTCATCTGGTATTTTGTCACAGCAGCGAGGTAGTAATTCATACAGTGCATAAAGAACTAAGGTCAAATCCCGGTCTTCTTGCTATTTTGCCAATGGGATGGCACCATTGGCCTGGCACTGTTGCTGAAGCACCAGTCTGACAGTCTACTACCAAGGGGCATGGGCCCCATGCCTTACTCGCACCTACTAGAACCCTGTCCAGAAACAGAAGGACAGTCAGCTAGAGAGACACCAACCTTTGCCTCATCTGCATTCATGAGCTGCCCGCAGAGCAGGAACCCTTCGTACTGGCTCCAGGGAACCACAGGCTCCGGGAGGTCTCGGAGGTAGAGCTTCAATAGAGAGGCCACCGTGTGCACATCTGTGTCCCTGAAAGAAAACCAGCTGCACTTACAGCGCAGAACCCAGAGGCCTCTCACTTAACCGGACGGGCCACCGGGTCAAAACGTGAACTACAGAGGGACGTGTTACAAAGGACCAGAGTCTGGGAAAGTCCCAGACCCAGACACCAGCACCCAGAGCAAGGCAGCCACTTCCTGCTTCCACACAGCTGCTAACATGAAGGTCACTTTTTCATTAAATGCTCTTTAACTATTTTGATCTTTCTTTGTTTTCTTATTTCTTCAGACCACTTAATACATCACGGTTAACGATGTCTATGTAGTCTCTCAGTTTTTGCACGTGTAAACTTGTTTATATCCTTGGTCCGTTGTTCTCATTTACACCCAGAGTACTCAAAGCAGTGCTGGGGTCCAGCCATATGTTTCATCAATAGTTAATTCAGTCATAACCAATGAGGAGGCTTATTTTTATTGTGGGCATCCTTTTTTCATTCCTTCTATGATTTAAACAGTAAACCTGCAGGAATGCCTAGTTCCATCAGGTCGCAGCACTTTTTTAAGTGCTTGGAGAAAACAAAACCGAAAGTGTCTATCTCATATCATGGGAAAGTATAAGTACTCGTAGTTACAGCATCAACAAACCAGGTTTTAGAGGAACACAGCCCCCCCTTGTTCACTGACAAACTGTCATTGCTTCCTGGCAGTGAGAATACAGACGGTGGCAAAGCCCTGAAGTGCCCAAGAATGCAACCTGCTGCCTGGCCTGGGAAGTCTGCTGGCCCTGAATTGCAGTGGTTGCTTTTGTTAAAAGAGAAACTAAATCTGAGTCTACCACATTACAGTGTGTTACTTAATAAGGGGTGTGTTCTGAGAAATGCGCCACTAGGGAATTTAGTCACTGTATGAAAACCAAGGGGTGATCTTCATAAAGCCAGGTGGTACAGGTTGCTCTACTCCGAAGTTACGTGGGCAGTACTGTTGTGGCCTGTCACTGAGGCATTTGAGATGATGTAAACAAGAATACCAAGTGAGTGTGTACGTTTTGTGTGTGTGTGTGTGTGTGTGTGTGTGTATTTTGTTTTGGTTTCTGTTCTTAGTTACCAATTTCTGGATTTGACTTCTGCACCACCTATACCACACCACACCTCATTCCTACCCCCTCAATCCATTCCCCCCACCCCCTGCCTCTGAAGCATATGAACTTGCTACCTCTGAAGGAGAGAACAAGCTACACAGGATACCATCTGCACTCCAAGGCAGGAAATGTGGGCCAGGATGTTCCCTTAACATGGATAGTCAGAAACATTGTACCCTACAGAGTCACTGTCTAAAACACCCCTGAGCAAAAGGCACCTAGGGAAAGCACTCTCGGTGAGAACAGAGAGAGAAGAGCCCAAGAAAGTGGCAGAAGAATCACGGGCTGGCAGTCTGCAGGAGGATGCTCTGAAAAGTCCCTATGTTACACCTGACCCAGTGTCTTTACCACATCCAGGGCCCTGCTTGTCTAACTATGCCCTCTCCTCTACCCCATACACAGTGAAGCTCTGTGTCCCAGCCATCATCTCAAATGAACCGCTTACAGCTCCTCTCCTTTCACTCCTAACTTCAGATAGCCACTGCTTTCCCCAGCCCAGCCCTCTCCATGGTCCCAACATACAAAACACACCAATAGCATGAATGGAGTGGAAAAGAATTTCAATGAGAAAAATGGCATCATGATAAGGGTGGAAACCAGACCCTTAGAGAGAAATTTCAGCTTAAAACAGGCAGTTTTATTACAAGGAACTAAGATGGCAAAGATAACCAGTTATAAACAGACAGGGAAAACCGTGGGTGCACGTCTGAGACCAGCACTCGGGAGGCAGAGGCAGACAAATCTCTCTGAACTTGATGTCAGCCTGGTCTATACAGTGAACCTGGCCTAGTGAGCAAGTTCCTGGATAGCCAGGGATACACAGAGAAACTCAGTCTTGGGGGAAAAAAAAACGAAGAAGAAATAGAAAGGTGATATAGCTACAAATACAATAGGGGTAATTCAAAGATTACATTATATTATATCATATTATATTATATTATTCTTAGAAACATCCAGAAAGCCCAATTAATTTTGACAAAGTTGATGCTGACAGCCTGAGGTTGGCCTGGCAAGCTTCTTATTTCGGTTTATTGGGTCTCATCCTCAACGTCATTTTCTCGAGGACTTCTCTCGTTCCACCAGACTATGTCAGGTTTCCTTTCTCTGAATTCTGTTTTATCTACTTGTCATCTTTGGCACTAACACATTCTGTGTATTGGGGGCATAATGTCCCCTCCACTGTGTTAGTGCTGACTCGGGGGTCACCCTTATGATCTAAGTCTCCAGGACAATTTCTGTTGCTGGCTTTCCCTGCAAACCAAAGGATCAGCCTTAAATGACTTTCTTTGTCGGGTCTGAGCTCTGATCCACCTTTGGTGGCCTTGCCAGATTGCCTTGGAGCCTGCATATGTGCCATGAAGCGCACCTGTCCATTTTCACAGAGAGCACAGGGATGGGAAGGACATCAGGGTTGTGACCAAGAGGTATTCAAGCCCAGTAAAAACTGACAAGGAGATTTTTAAAATTGTTTCTTGCAGGTGTATGTGTGTGATGTATTTATACATGTTCCCATATGTGTGGGTACACATAAATGTGAGTGCATGTTTCTGTGGAAGACAGATGTTGACATGGGTGCCTTCCTTGATTTCTTCCCACCTTATGTATTGAGGCAGGGTCCTTCATTTGAACACAAAAGCTTGAAGATTTGGGCAATCTAGCTATCCAGATAACTTAGGGGATCTCCTGTCCTGGCCTCTGGAAGACTGGGATTATAGACAGGTCACCATGTCCCTTCCATTCATTGCAAAGGATCTGAACCCCCACATAATTGGAGGTTTTTTTCTCAACTGCCATTTACTGAATAACCATTTAGAGGCTTAATATTACTTGTAGATGCTTGGCCAATAGTTCAGGCGTATTATTAGCTAGCTCTTATACTTAAATTAACCCATATTTTAAAATCTATTCTCTATCATGTGGTTCATGACTTGTTAACTTATTTTTTACATGTCTTGTGTCCTCGGCAGCCAGTTGGCCGGCATCTCCCAGACTCTGCCCTTCTCCTGTATCTCTGCTTGGATTTTTCACCCAGCTCTATCCTGCTTTGCCATAGGCTGAAGCAGCTTTATTTATCAACCAATGAGAGCAACACATATTCACAGCATATGGAAAGACTTCCCACAGCACTCCCGCTCTCATCTTATCTTGTGTGGGGAACTCCTTAGCCACTAAGCCGCCTGCCCTGGCTATACAAGGAGGCTTTCATATTTGCTTTTCTCTATTTTGTGAGAACACATACACTGTGCTAGAATCTCACCAAGCATGAGACCCATGCTTCTTTGGTTCGGGTGAAAAATAAAATAGCAGACCATTTGAGAGTACCAACTGTATGACTTGTGGAAGACCCAGTGTCCAGCCACTGGCCCTGTGTTAGAGATGCTAGGAAGGGCCCTCTTGACCTTCCAACTCCTGTAATTCATTGATTGATAAATATTATGGTTAGGGTTCAGAAAAACTGTAACTATAGGAGAGATGTAGCTCACACCACAGCTATGCCTATGACAAATGCCTACATGGTCACCTATAGGTGCTGGGACACACTCCTAACCTTGGCCCTAAATGTGTTTGAAGTTAGTTAAATGACAAGAACAAAAGAATCCTACATTCTTCTCCAAATAAGGTTTGTCCACTCAAGACACACATGGACCTGGGAGCTGACTCTAAAAGGACTCTTCCCCCTCCTTCTCTCTCTCTGATTGTGTATATGTGTGATTGTGTATGTAATTGTACACATGTGTATATGTGTGTATCTATGGGTATGTGTGTGTATATGTGTGTGCAATTGTGCATATGTGTATATATGTGTATGTGTGTTATTGTGTATATGTGTATGTATGTGTGTGGTTGTGTATATGTGTGTGTATATGTGTGTATGTGGGGGTAGCTTTCCTCCTCCTCCTAAGCTCCCAAATTTCATGAAAATCAAAGACTATATGGCCACCTCCCCGCCACCAACCTGGCAGAATTCAAACAGGCATCCAAGGCAGTTATTTAGCAAATCCTACTATAACCTCTGTCATTTGTCATCCTGACTTTACTCTTTGAGCAATAATCCACCTACATCTCTCGACCAACACAAACATAATTTAAAAATTAATAAGCAACTTGAATATAGTGACAGAGGCTATACTGGAATAGGCTTCTGCTTATGGACTGTAACTGGCTGTGCTGTGAACCTGAATATAGTGACAGTGGCTATACTGGAATAGGCTCCTGCTTAAGGACTGTAACTGGCTGTGCTGTTGAATGGGCCCATAACTTGCTATAGTTCCAATAGTAACTATACTGCTGTTTGCCTAAACTACACAGGTAAATTAGCCTATGGCATACTAAGGACAGAAGAGATAGTCATACATGGGCCAAACAAAGACTATGCCAGAGTGGGCATGGAGAGAAACTGATGGGCCTTAGAGATGCTTCAGAGGAAACACAGCTGCATTAGTGAACAGAATGGGGCCGAAGAGGAAGAGCAAGGAGATACCTGCATAAGAATGACTCAAGCCTTCAGAACTTCCCCCTCTGACCTAAATAACTCCAGGGGTTTCAACATTTGTGAACTGGGTAGTGTTCAGGCCCATTGTATCAAAGTTTCTTTGCTGGGCTGCTCACTTGGTAAGAGTGGTTGGTCTTAAGCCAGCAGGACAAGTACATGCAGGCAATCAGGTACTGCAGTCAACAGTGTGAAGGTAGAACTGGACCAGCTAAGAATGCAGGGTGGATGTGAGACTGGACCAGCTGAGCATGCAGTGTGCAGTGGTGATGAACCAGCTGAGCATGCAGTGTGGATGTGGGGCTGGACCAGTTGAGCATGCAGTGTGGATGTAGGGAGTTGAGCATGCAGTGTGGATATAGGGCTGGACCAGCTAAGCATGCAATGTGGATATAGGGCTGGACCAGCTGAGCATGCATTGCCGATGTGGGGCTGTACTTGTTGAGCAGGCAGTGTGCAGTGGGGCTGGACCAGCTGAGCATGCAGTGTGGATGTGGGGCTTGACCAGCTAGCTGAGCATGCAGTGTGTGGTGGGGAGGAACCAGCTGAGAATGCAGTGTGGATATAGGGCTGGACCAGCTGAGCATGCATTGCCGATGTGGGGCTGTACTTGTTGAGCATGCAGTGTGCAGTGGGGTTGGACCAGCTGAGCACGCAGTGTGTGGTGCAGCTGGAGCAGCTGAGTACTCAGTGTGTGGTGGGGCTGTACCGGTTGAGCACTCTGTGTGGT
The DNA here is from genome assembly GCA_001685075.1 of Bramus lutescens. NCBI lineage: Eukaryota > Metazoa > Chordata > Mammalia > Rodentia > Cricetidae > Bramus > Bramus lutescens. The sequence goes on from LOEQ01000164.1 coordinate 708,567, forward strand.
GCAGCTGGACCAGCTAAGCATGGTAGAGAAGGACATCCTTGATGGGTTCCTGGAGAGTGAGAGGAACTGACTGCAGGAATTTTCACCACATCAGATGTGCCTCATACAGAGCTAGAAACCTTTGAGGAGGATAAGAACGAACACCAGGCTGATATAATGGTGTGTGCTCCAGTCAGATGGCTGGGGGCTGAGTTCAGAATCACGCAGTCTTGTGGACCTGCAGACGTATGAGAATTACTAATTCCAGCCACTTCTGGAATGCTGGAGCAGACTTCTGGTGCCTGCAGACACAGATGTGCTAATCGTCCCCACGTGTTTATGCAGATAACCCTGCTCTTCATGCTTCTCCTCTGCCTGATGAGGACGCTGGGAGTGTTCCTAGCTAAGCCTCAGCTTTCCCCCATGCTCTGCATCCACCCTTCCCTCCTGCCCTAAGCATCACCTGAATCCACCCAGATCATACTACGTCATATAAATCGTCTGCACACTCTCATAACTGTGCCTAGGTCCCAAAATTCAGACTGATGAACAGAGCAAGCAAAGCCTTCTTCCTATTGTGTTCTGGGGCCTCTGAAGCCTTTGAAGGCTCCCTGGCTCCCCTAGATCTTCTCTGCCCAGTCAGCTGGACAGGGCACAGGCAGACGGGACAGTGCAGGTAAGGAGGACATCATACCTGTCAAAAGAAGGTCGTTCCCCTGCATCGAATGCGTCTCTCAGCTGCTTCACTAGGTTGTCCTGCCCAGGCAGGCGGAAAATGCCCTCTTCACTCACACCATGCTCCAGGATGAACTCTGCGCACTTCTCCACCAGGATGGGCACCAGCTGAGGGCCAAACTTCTGCTCATAGGCCACAGTCTCATCCAGGCGCTGGCCGAACACCGCTGGGAAGAAGAAATGTGGGGCCCCTGAGTTATTCTGACCTTCTCTGAGTCAATGAGTGGTCAGGAACTGTGCACATATCTTCTCTTTTTAAAATAATATTAATAGTTATTGTTATTTTATCATTTTACACATATGTGTTTTTTGCCTACTTGTATGTGTGTGTACCACATGCATGAGTGCCCTTGGAGGCCAGATGAGAACATCAGCTTGCCCTGGGGCCTGAGTTACAAATGTTTGTGAGCTGCCATGTTGGCACTGGGAACCAAATTAAAACTAATTCCTCTGGAAGAGTGCTCAGTGTTCTTAACCATTAAAGCACCTCTCTATCCCCTTTTTTCTTTCAAAATATTATCTGGCTTTAGTTTAATATTTTTGAGAATTTCATACATGAATTTAGCATTTCCTTCATTTCCATCCCTCACTCTTCCACCTCCAACTCTTTCCATGTGCCCTGCTCCTCCCTCAAATTCACGAGCTCTTCTGCTTTAACTATTGTTTTATATGCACTTGCACATGCATGAGTACACATACACTCACACGCATGCATGCACACACGTGTGCGCGCGCACACACACACACACTAAATCCATTTAGTGTTGCTCTGTGTATTCGTTTAGGGCTGACCACTGAGATTGTCTGATCTACCAGGGGGCTTGTCCCTAGAGAAGACTGATCCTCCCTCTCTTAGCAGCCATTGATTGGTTAACTCTGCATCTAGAGATAGAGGCTTTGAGGTCTATTCCCTCAGCACTGGCATGTCACCTGGTATTATCATTGCTCAGGTCATGCTTCTTTGGCCATTTTTTGAGCTTTTTTATAGGTACATACTCCCTGTCCTGTACAGCAGACACATGCTCCCAGCAGAGATCCCGAGTTCCAGTTCTTACAGTGTTTCGCCCCCTCCCTCATGACATTCCCTGAGCTTCAGGGTTGTGTTTTCGATGTATTAATGGGATTGGGTACCACACAGTCAGTTGTTCTCTGAATTTTGGACCAGATGTGATTTTGGAACTTCTGTAATGATCTTCAATTGCAGAAAAAAGACGTTCTCTGATGGGGGTGAGAACAACATTCATCTGTGGGTATAAAGGTAAGCACTAAGAATGCAGTTAGGAAGCCAGGCAGTGGTGGTGCATGCCTTTAATCCTAGCACTCGGGAGGCAGAGGTAGGTGGACCTCTGTTAGTTCAAGGCCAGCCTGGGCTACAAGAGCTAGTTCCAGGACAACTAGGGCTGTTGTACAGAGAAACCCTGTCTTAAAAAACAAAACAACAACAACAAAAAAACAGAATGCCACTAGGAATTACACTGTAATAGGTTTTCCTCTAGGGTCCAATACCTCACCAGCCACAAGTAGTTGCTAGCTTTATAGTATCAGGCATTAATTCCTTTCTATTGAGCAGGTCTTCAATCCAATTAGACAGCTGTTGGTTGCCCCCAAAATATAAGTGCCATTATTGCACCCTCAGGGGATATCTTGTCATCCTGATCATTGTTGTGGATTTACAGTTGGGCAGGGCTGTTGATTACTTTTCTCCTTTGGCAGGTTGCATAACACCTTTGGCTACTAAGAGAGCTATTCCTCAGAGGAAAGCTTCCAAGTCAGACCCAGTTCAGCCCTTCTAAGTCTTATGTCTAGCATGTGTGGTGTCTTTAGGAAGAGGTGTTTACATTCAGCTTCTGGGAGGAAACCAAAGACAGCTGCTATAGCCTATATTTGGGGAATGTCTTCCACTGCCCTGGTCAACAGCTCAAAAGGAGATTTTTATGTCTGTCACTTGGGGTTTTGCTAGACAGTTTATGGCTCTTGGGGGGAATATTATTGATGCAGAAGGATTGGTATTATAAAGGACTTAATAACAGATTTGCTTAGGAGACATTAGTCACACAAGTAAAATTTAGATACAGGAGCACTGCTTCTCAATTACCCCTCCAAATAGGTAGTATGCTAATAGGCCTATTAGAGATAATAGAATTATAAGGTGCTAAGATATAGATGTTTATTTACTGAGATTGACCAGTCATTAGGCTCTTTAGGGCTTTGAAAGAGAATGGTCCCCATAGGCTCATCAATTTGAATGTTTGGTCACCAGGGAGTGGCACTATCTGAAAGATTAGGAGGTGTGGTCTTGTTGGGGGTGGGCTTTGAGGTTTCAAAAGCCCAAGCCAGGCCCAG
>LOEQ01000164.1:711633-728355 GCA_001685075.1 Bramus lutescens
CTTGCTCATCCTGCTGCCGGCAGATCCAGGTGTAGAACTCTCAGCTACCTCTCCAGCACCATGTCTTCTTGTACACTTCCACGTTCCCCATCATCATGATGATGGACTAAACTTCTGAAACTGTAAGCCAGCCCCAACTAAATGCTTTCTTTTGTAAGAGTTGCCATGTTCATGGTGTCTCTTCACAGCAATAGAACAGTGACTAAGACATACTCCATTCGCATAATAAAGACATACCTTTAAGGGGCAGCTCATACAACCATCACTAACTCCTGTCCTGTGCTCTTATCAAGAAAGACATGATCCTGTTATGTGAGCAAGATGACACTGGCTAACAACCATTTGAGAGAGAACAACAGTGGAATGCTTAAAATACTTCTGGCAATATGTAACATATTTGCTGTGTAAATCTTCTATCTGCCTAAGCAGGCAGACTTGCAGTCTCCTTACTCTGTTTATGATACTTGAAGTGTAACCTGGGGCTGGGACCTGAGACAGCTGGGAGGATGGCAGCGCATGTAAAATGCATAAGCCTCAGGTGCACATAGGCTAATAAAATCTCATATCAGGGAGTGGACTCTTAGCTGGCCATTAGCCCCAGACAGCCAAATACCACTAAAGAGCTCTCCTGCATCTCTAAGTGTGTTTCTCACTGAGGAAGCATCTTGTTTCCATTGCATTATGATAGACAGCCCACGGCAGCCCAGGGCCTCAGCACCAGGCTTGCCTTCCGAATGTTCCCTGCCCCAGCTACTGATCTGGCAAGTTTACTAGTGCCTCCAAGGCTCAGTGCAGTTGACAATGAAGTGGCTATGACAGAGCTGTTACCCCAGAGCTGCCGTCAAGATGAAATGAATGAGCCACAGTAGTAAGCAGAGGACCTGAAAAGCTTCCTGGTATGCGGTGCTCAGCAGAAGTTTAGTATTATCTTAAATATGTACAAAATATGGGATCAAAATGGAGACGGACAGAAATAGTCCTGAATTACAATCCTGGGAAATTTAAATGATTTGTTTTCAGGTCTTGGTTAATATTCTTGTCCTAAATTCTTTAAACGTGGCATGGAAAAAATCAAGAACTGAATTCTGGTGACACGGGGCACTGAAGGACAAGAGCCTATCACTCCGTTATCTCGTACCAAGTTAGGCCATTAAGGCCTCTTTTAGAATTCAGATTGTTTTCTTTACTTTCAAAAGCACAGCTACAGTGAACATGTTCACCGGAATGTCCACACACAGGGGCATAATATTTGGTTATTGTTAAATTAATTAATTAGTGTTTGGATAGATGAGATATTTCATGCTGTTCAACTATTTTTATGGGGCAACTTTATGCATGTTCAGCTCTAGGGTCAAGTGGTTTGTCCTGATGGTATGCAAATTGCTTTGCAAAAATATTTTTCCAAATTACACAGCCTCCAGCAAAGCAAGCATGGGCCAGCTCCACCTTGGCTCTGCCAGTATCCAGCTCTGTAATTTCCTCACCCCTGAGCCTGACAAGATTAGATCTAAATAAAGAGAGCTACTGCCCACCTGTTCTTCCCACAAGCTCCAAGGCTTCTTCCCTTTAGGTTCCAAGGGCAATGGCTTCAGTTCTGTCTGAACCTGGGTGCTGTCCTACAAGCTGGCCCTTCGCAAAGTCTCTTGGTTCTCTGGATCCCTGACTCTCTGGCTGTTCTCCTCTCTCCAGACATTAGCTAATACAGATTTAACCTATGAAGAATAGTATCGGACTCCTGAATCCTCTACTCCAGTATCCAGCATTTTCAAAACACTGTCTGAGCACCACTGCCCTGCTTCTGAGGTCATATACCTCGTCCTTGGTTGCCACAGCAGTATTCTTCAATGGGCCCCAGTGCCCGATGGTTCCTCTCTCATGGTATCTGGTTCTGGGAGGTGAGGGTATCATCTCTGACCCCAAATCTGTCCAGATGTTCCTGTTTGACTTTAGCGTATCTCAGTGCTGGCCTGACATCCACTCACCCTTCTCACATGACCGACTAACCTGTCTTCAAAGGCGCCTCACTCTGATGCTCCCAAAACAGTGCTCGCCAGTTTCTATGTTCTCAAACACTCTTCTCCCTCCCATGTCTGCCCCCTTCTCTGCCTCCTGGGAGTCTATTTGTCTCTCCTGGGACTTTTCCAATAGCATCATCTCTGCCGGGTCTTCTTGCTCTCGGGTAGACAGACTACATCCTCACTGTGTGTGCTCTCCTTCCTCTCTGCCCATTGCACTGTGGCAATAGAGCTGCTGTAATTTATACATCTATGTCTGGGCATGTGACCATAAGCTCCTGTGGTTAGAAACACAGGTGAGGTCTCTTTGCATCCCCGGGTGAGCCTGGCACAAAGAGGATGGGCAACAGATTTTGCTGAATTACTTGGTATCTTTAAACAAGTAACTTTAAACAAGTCCAAAACTCATGGTTATTCTGACATTTCTTTGGTTTGAAGCCTAACAGTCATCACACAAATCAATTCAGTTTCCTCCATAACAATCATGAAGTGCCTGGCATTGGCCAGCTGCAGCCCTGTGGAATGACAAGGAGCACAAAGACGTTGTCATTGCCGCCAATTAGCCAACTTCCCACTATGAAAATGAAAGGACCACACACACACAAATACCAAGACCGTCAGAATGTTCAGGACCACACAGAACTGGGCTACTGTTCACTATGAAAGGGGCTGGATAGATATTTCCACCACGCCACAAGATCATGATTGAAATGATCTGACCTAAGACACAAGCTGCCATGGTACATTGGGAAATTCTCTCTGAGAGGTGCAGAGTCACAGTCAGAGGGAACAGCTTCTGGAGCATGGACTGTGGGCACAGGTGGTCACTCAATCCAGATGTGGACAAATAGCCCAAATATCCTGAAAGTCAAGAGAAGCCTGATTTCTCTCTTCCCCTAAGCACATCAGCCTTCCCGTGTGCCCAGTCTGCACCCCTTTGCCACACTCACCCATTCTCATGCTGCTCATGGTATCCATTTCTCAATATGAGCTTCCCCTTCCAACAGCCCTACCCTGTCAGGTCTGACTTTGTCAGGCCACTGAGAACTCTGAAGGCGTCATATTATATGCGGAGCATCATATCCTAGTATTGTGCTAATTTGGGTCTCGTGAGACCTTGGTTCTGAATCCTCACTGCTCTGGGCTTCCCCACCTTTAACTCACTGCCCCACCCTTCTTCCTGCTTTAGCAGGTCAGGTGACTCCTTCGGGAGGAAAGAGATGGCCAAGGCTGGCTCCCCCAGGCCCTGCCTCTCCACCCTCCTCCTCATCAGGGTCTTCCTCTTTCAAAGGGAGAAGAGCCCTGTCCTACCTCCACTTGCTGCTTTCTAAGCCCGTCAGTTCTATTCACCCTTTCCGCCTCTTCCAAGGCTTATTCTTTGTGTAGTGACATTTTCTCTCTGGATATGAGGAGTCAAGAGAATCTATGTCTTTGCCGGTATATAAGGAGTGATCCTTTACCTCAGTTCTGCAGGTCAGCAACTCTTGCCTTTCTCTCTTTGCCATTGCACCCACGAAACATGTGCTTACTTCTGGAGGGAGTTCCCTCCTTCACAGCCCATTGGATTTATCCAGCTCCCAACCTCCCAACCCATCCAGTTTAGTTTCCATCGCTTGTCTCTCTGCATCAAAACTTCTTGGTGCTTTCTGATGCCCTCCCAGTGGCCAAGTCCTCCTTTGGAGTTGGGATGATTCTTTACCCGCTGGTCTTCTCCAAACACTGATAGTGTTGTGTTGCCTTTCCTTCAATTCCTCTCCACGTGCCTACAAAATTTTCACTCTCATTCTGATGACTCCTGTATGCCTCCTTTATATGTCTGCACACATTTGGGTACCACCTACAAACCAGTAACCATCATAGCTGTGGCCTATGTCCCCTCCCTCCTCTATTGCCCTCAGAACACACAACAGCTACTCTCCCCATGTCTTATTCCATCCCTCACTCCTCCTGCTTCCTCTTTAGTCCCTGCTTCCCACACAGCATTCCTCACAGCCCACAGCATTCAGTCACCCAAGGGCCATGAGAACACAAAACCTGACCAATTAGCCTGAGAGCATCACATTGGAGTTATCCCTAAACACTCTCTCCCTCCAGACTGGGCCACCCAAAACACGGTAACTCACTCCAGCCTCACTGCCACTGTCTATGTTATTACAATTTGGAGGGAGGGACAACTGAGCTTCTTGCCAATTTTTTCTGCAGGATCTTTAACGTTTGAGATGGTGTGAAAATAAAAAGCAGGCTTGCACTTAGAAACTTGCAAGCTAATGGCTTTCTTCTCACACCCCCTAGACACCCAGTCTTTCTGAGTTTGGAAGACTTGGGGAGGGGATGGAGCCATCTCTGAATGCACAGATCCCCCCATTCACACCCTTCTTCTATTGCCTCTTAGGTAGTTTTGCGATGATTTATTTAAGCGGCACTCTTCCACGAGCTGTGAGCGCCTCAGAGACAGACAGCCGGTCTGGTTCGCCTATTTTTATCTCCTGGCACATAAGCTGCCTTAGACTTCAGAAACGTTCCACCTGCTGTCTCCCGTGCTCCCCACTCTTCCCTCTGCTCAGCATTTCCCCAAACTCCCTCTTGTCGAGGAGACCAGTGGCCTTTATGTTTTCCAATGGTGGGGTTAGATTTCTAGGGCTCATCTCGGCTGTTCAGTCAGCAACTGGGGCACAGTAGGTCATGCCCCCTCTTGCAACACTTCCTAACGGCTCCTGGAACTGCCGTCTCTGGGTTCCTCATTCACATCATCGTCTGCTCTCAGCTTCCTCCAAAGCATCTTCCTTTCTCCCTGACCTCCGAGCGTTAGCTTGTTCCCGGGTGCTCTCTTCCCTGCCCTTGCTCACTTCCTTATAAACTCATGATTTTAAATTCCTCCATGATGAAGTCTCCAAACTTCATATCTGTGGCTCAGAACTCGGCCAAAGCCATTCTCTCTATGGAGAACTTGCCATACGCCCTAGAGACAAGAGGGCCCCCGTGTCCCTTCTTCCATGAAAGAAAGCACCCTAGGCTTATCTTGGTCAGGTTTTATCATTCGTCATCGCAGATCACATTGTGTGGAATCCAAAACAGACCCTGGTATTCAATTCCCTACCCCACCCCGGTCTCACACACACACACACACACACACACACACATGCACTCACACACAGAAATGCACTGACTGTATTGTCTCGTTCTCTTGGTCCTTGTCTTTACCCTTTTTTGTGTGTGTGGGGGGGACAGGGTTTCTCTGTATAACAGCCCTGGCTGTCATGGAGCTTGCTTTGTAGACCAGGGTGGCCTTGAACTCACAAAGAACCACCTGCCTCTGTCTCCCGAGTGCTGGGATTAAAGGCATGAGCCACCACCACCTGGTCCTTATCCTTACCTTTGCTTCTAGGTATACATGGAAAAATCTGGACACAGGGACCGAAAGAGAGGCAGCCCAAGGACAAAAACTGGAGAGGCCAGTGAAGGGAGAGGCCAGTGAGGCAGGTGTTGCTCTGGCCTACCAAGGTTGTGCCTACTCCTTCAGGGCATCTGGACTTCATAGTTCTGCTCTTGGAAGCAATGTAAGGTCCAATCAAATCATTCACCAGAGCTCATTGCCAATCTGAGTCAATCACTTAGCAGAAGCGCTTCCATCTTAACAGTTATAAAATTCAACCTATTAATTACAGTCATTGTATGATATGCAATATAATTGCTAAATGCAATATAATTTTTACAGCAGTTGACTGGGTTTTTTTTTAAAAAAAACTTTATTATTAAAAACTTACAAATAAAAGTATCACAAACCAAAATAAGCTGGGTTCAAATTAGGAATCTCTCTAAGACCACATTTCAGTCAATTGATGAATGCCAATTCTAACTGTATATCAGTTCATTACGATGTACAGACTATGGTCTGGCTAATTTTTGAATGTGACAATTGACTGATTTACTTGGGCTAATCTGAAGCCGGGAACTGAAAAGTTAGACTCAGGTTTGAAATTTGCCTAAGACCATATTATTTTTCTGGGGCCCTCTGTTGTAGCAGTTTAATCTGTCTTTATTAAAGTTAATGGGAAATCAGGCTACCGTCTTATAAAAAAAAAAGTAAGAAAACAAGACAGGAACTGGGGAGAAAGCACAGTGGGTAAAGCATTTGCTATTCAGACACCAGTACCTGATCTTGATCACAGCCTTAGTCCCAGTGAGGTGCAGACTGTCAAACCCCAGGGCTCACTGGTCATCAACTTAACCTATGAGTTCCAGGCGTGTTTGTGAGAGACCACATCTCCAAACACAGGTGGATGGCTCTTGAGGAATGACACCCAAGGCTGACCTCTAAATTCCATGTGCATACACTCAATGCATGCATGTGCACACATATATATACACACATACAAAGTTTTTTTTTTTAAGGGATGGGAAAATAGCTCAGAGCATTTGCCTATCATGCAAGAAGTCTTGGGTTTTATACCAGAGTAGCCCCCACAAAGTCACTGTAATAATCTTTAAGACATCATCCGTGTTCAGGAAGGATCCAAGGCTAGAGGCCTCCCGGTGCTTCTCCCACCATGCTACAGTGCCAACTAGACCACCCTGCCTAATACCTCCCGCATTTTCCCCAGTCCTCAAACCTGAGGCTTTGAACAGTAGATGCTTTGTCCTGATAGCCCCTGACAGTGACATCTCGTTCTCACAGATAAGACAGCTGCCCCTTCTATTCCCTGTCCATCCGTCTTCCACCCTCAGCCCCAGAGATTCCTCCCTAGAGTGGTTACAATACCCCAGGGCACTGAGTGGTTTAGGGAAGTGAAAATGGTTAGATCAGCGGTGAGCTCCCCGTCTAGCTTGTCCCTCCTCTACCACCACTTAGCTTCTCTGAATCCTGTGCAGAACCAGACCCCAGAACCGCCTCTGTGTCAGCTCTAGGGTTCCCCAGGGCTCAGCTTCAGACGCGTACCCTATCCTGATACGAGAGTAGAGAGCCACTGAGAAAAGTGCCCTATCGTGGAAGAACGATCAAATAGGAAAGAAATACCTTTCTTTCGGAGCTTGGGGGCTCTCTTCCTGAAGTCCCAGCAAAAGAGGAGCGCCAGGGTGGGAAAGCCACAGCCCAGTTCCCAGCGCGGCATCCTGGGGACGTGAGGCATAGCTGCTGAGCACTCTGCCTCCGAGGAGTCAGTCTGGCCTCTCTGCCTGCGCTGCAAGAGCTAACTGTCTTCTCTGACTTCCAGCTCAGCACATGCCTGCAAAGGCTGCTCAGGTTCTGACTCTTGGGCGGAACCCTAGGGATGTGTCGGCACCTGCCCGGCCCTTTCCCAACACTTCTCCCTACTCCCTACTCACCTTTACACACAAGAGGCTCCCTTGGCTTTCAGAGAGTAAACATAAAGCTGTCGGAATACAATAAAAATAAGTGCCTCCTTTTACTTAGCAGCTAATTGTCAGCCGCCATTCAGGGGACAGCTCTGAAGCCGGTTAAAAGAAAGAAAGAAAATCCCACACGCAAGCGTTTACCAGCATTGCACCATATATCAAGCTGTCTGGCAGCAACACAGAATGCCACTTAGCCTTTATGAAGCCAGCCCACCCTCTCCTGGAAAGGCTTTCAGAGACACGAATGGCTCAGTCAGGGTCTTCTGAGACAATGATCTCAGAGGTAGGCTGTTGGGTGAAGCGAGCCAGCTATCCCCACCCCCACGAAGACAGAATGGACGGCTGTAACTGACCCTGTGCACCTAGAGACCATCACAGAGGTCCAGGTAGAGAGAGAACTGCCAGGAAGGGCCTAGGCCCATCTCACACTGCCAACCAATTGTTCATCCCTGTCGTTTCCCAGCCAGGAATCAGGACTCATCGTTGACACCACCTTCTCTCTCCTCATGGAATTCACACCCATGTCCTGGCAATGCCACCTCTGGAACGCTGTGCAAACCTGTTTGATTCTCCAAGCTCCGCTGCCCTCATCCTATACAAGCTGCCACTCATCCACTCTTGCCTGGATGACAGCTCCAGCTTCTGGTCTTCTGCCTTCTCTCTGGGCCTCCAGCCCAGGCTATGATGCACACAGCAACTAGAATAAACTTTTAAATGTAATCTGACTTTACCATCTTCTTTCTTGAAACTTTCTCCAGAATGGCTGTCTGTTGGTCCTGGTGACCAACACATTCCTCAGCTGTCTCTACTGCTACCGCCTACCCTCACCCCCATCTCAAAACCCCAGCACACACTTACCTTTCTGTCTCAAGACATTTGCAGCTGCTGTTCCCTTTGATATAGACACCATTCCTTTTCCCGCTTCTCTGTCTGGTTCACCTCCCCTGCCTATTTGGAGTTCAGTGAGTCATTCCTGGTTCAGAAAAGCCTTCCTTAATCTCCTTCACAAAGATTTACTTTGTTTCTGGCATTTTTCTTCCATGATGCATTTTTATTTTATAAGGCAGTTTCTCACTCTAGCCCGGCCTGACCTAGAACTCACTCTGTAGCCAAGGCTGGCTTCGAACTCTCAGTGATCCTCCTACTTCAGGCCCCAAGTGCTGGAGTTATAGGTATGAGCAACCACACCGAGCCTTCCTAGCATTTTTCAAAATTATTGTTTTATATTATACCTTGGTTTTTAAATTTTGATTATAGTGTCTTTTAGTAGACTGAGTTCCTGGAGTCATTTCCTCCCCTCCCTCCAAGGGCAGAACCAGAGGTCTTTCTCCCTGGTGTTGGCAAGTCATCAGTAGATAGTTTCATAGTAAATGAACAGATGCACGCCTTTCTTATATTTAGGAGCTGGAGGAAGGGGAGATAGGGAGTTAGTAGAAATAAATAAAAATTATCAGGCTTAGCTAGAAAGAAAGACAAGGTCACACAGAATAATGGATGGTGCATCCCACAAGCTGCACTGTGCTGGGGATTGTGAAATCATGTCCTGAAGGGTATAAAGAAATAAAAGACCAGAGGAAAAAAAAATCCTTGAGGTTTATAGTAAGTCAATATTTACATTGCATAAGCCATGTGTTGGCAAATCCACCATGAAACCTAAACAAAGGAGCTGAACCCTGTCTTCTAACTGCAGCTTCAGTGAGAAGGGTGAAACTTAACACAGAACTCCTGTATCCAGGAGCCACTGAGCAAGCACTCAGAGGGCAAAGGGAGACAGTCAACAGAGATGCCATCTGCAGCCTGGATGCCTGTCCCTGGGGACAGAAGCCAAATTTCACCATGATGACTTGAGAGTGTGGTCTCCATGTTGAGAGGAGAGGAGTCTGGAAAGTAAACACACACACACACACACAAACACACACACACACAATGTGTGTGTGTGTGTGTGACACACACACACACACACACACACACCAGAACTGAGGCCTGGGATGAGCTATTAGAAGTTGATTGCCTCTGTTTTCTTTTCCTGGCAAGATTTTGGGATCCCATTCCCAGCTTCCTGGGTACTGCTGTTCTGGCCCGTCTATCCAGCTGGTCCTCTGTAAACAGCTAGTCTGCTGAGAAGACACCAAGCAGCTGCTCCCTAAGGAGATGTGAGGACCCTGCAGAGCCTGCCAGAAAGGAGGGACATCTGAGAAGCTAGGAGACCTGGAGGTCACCTCTTCAGCGGCAGGAGCAAGAGAAGGTGTCTGTTCGGCCCAGAGTGGTTTCTCTCATTTAAAGCTGGCACTCAGGCGGGCTACAGGTTTCAGAGAACTCCCCACTGTGGGAGGCAAGGCTATTCATGTCCAGCTACCATTCTGGCCAGTTTCCACACTTTTGTTGGCTTTTCTAAGGATCAAAAAGAACTTCAGCAAGCCTTGCTGTTAACTTCCTCCGTGGGAACTAATTCTACAAGAAGCCGTTCACTTCACTGAGTCCTTTCTTGGTGGGCATCAGCCAATGGCAAGAATAGCGTGGGACAGTGACCCAGAGTGACTCTCATGTGGAGAGGTTCCTCCTTAACCAGTCCATTTAACACAGCCAGGTACTGTTTCAATCCCGGGATACACAGAGAAAACTAAACCCTGCCATACAGATTGAGGTTTGTATCCCAGTGAGGGGGACTATGAAACAAACACTTATCAAGTAAGGAAGGGTTTACATGCTGGAGAGAAAAATAGAGAACAAAGGAATAGGGAGGGCTGGACTAGGTAAAGAAAGCTACTAAATGTTCAACAGAAATACCCAACGGGGAATTACTGTGGTGGCCTTTGAGCAAAAGCCTGAAGAAAGCCAACCAACCAGACAAAAGACACACAAGTAACCAAGCCAAGCAGAGGATTCTAAACAGAGAAGAGAAGGTGCAGAGCCCTAAGGCAGGCGTGTGCCTGTGTGTTTGAGGAGGCTGGTGATGCTGGAGAGGAATGAGCATGTGGCGGGAACTAGGAAACACGGACAAAGAGATAACAAAGGCGATGCTGTGCATTGTGAATCCGCATGAAGCTTTTACTTTGTGAAGGGAAGAGTAGGAAAAAGGATTGAGCAGAGGGGATTTGACATGACTTGACATGACATTAGCATGTCTGTCAGAGGGCAGATGAGCAAGGTTAGTGGCAGGTTTGAGCAGGAAGGATTCTGTTTCTGAACAGGTGGAGGAATGGAGGTAGTGAGAAGTGGCCGAGACACACATGGGAAACGCACAGCTTCCCTAGGGCTGGAAGGAGATGGCAATGTGTCTTGGTGATGTCACAGTTTTGGGACTATGTCCTGCAATTCAATTGCAGTTCATTGATGGCACCGTACAATGAGCTCTGGCTCTAGCCCTGCCACTGGCTCTCTCCAGATAGTCCCCTTTAGGGTGGCCATTTACTCTTTCATGTCTGAAGTTCCCTCATTTAACATGGGAAGAACCAACAAGGGATGTCATGGTCGTAGTGAAGCTCTGTTGTCCGCTATCTATGTTGAGTCTGTGGGAATGACTTTTCTAAGAAGTGCTGATGACACTTGTCCTTACAAATCCAACTTTTACCTCACCTGTAACCAAGTTAATAATGTGCTTTGAGATCATTTAGAACTATGCACTCATTTGGCTTCCACACCGTGTCCCAGGTGTTTAAACTAACGACTTCTAAGAGAAGCAACCTCATCAATCTTATTATACTTTGGACTCCTGAATGAGGCACCATGCTACCTATTTCTCCTTCGAGGCTCAGCCATGCACCTGCCTCAGAACAAGGAGTGTGCCTGTAAGATGTGGTTACTAAACTAAAGACTATTTGCTGAAAGCAGGAAGGCCTTGAAAGCAACGCCCCCAACAAAGATGATGCAAACAGCTTGCAGAAACCGCCTGATGCTATCTGGCTGTGGCTTTGTGAGCTGTTCTGAGTCAGTGGGGCCCTAAAAACAATTTCTTCAATTTCCCCCCTTCAAGACTCCTAGAAAAGATTGATCAAGACAGAAGTTCTTCATTCTTTTTTGAGGCCATCTTTGCTATGTTGCTCAATAAGTAGAAAGGGCAGCTTTTGGAGGGATCGGAACTCATCAGCCTCAGGGAAATGACACCAAGGTTCGGTTTCCCTTATTTTACTCTGTGACACTGCCACATTGGTCCAGTGAGTAGTCATCACACCACAGCTAACACGGTTCCCCAAATAAGCACATAGCACTCCCTCCACTCCCAGTACTAAAACTCAGCTTCCTTCTCAGGGTGGTGGCTGATGGTTTGACGAGAGAAACCCTTTGAGTATGGGGAGAGAGCACAGCAGGGTGGCAGGACCAGTCTCCTCCAGGCTAATGGAAGGAACAGATCCCAGTAAGAGCACAGAGCAGATGCAAACTTAGATAACACCCATGACCCCTGCACATGAACAAAGCTCTTCACTAGGAAAAGGGCATGTCAGCAGGCCCTTGGCCTTGCAGTCCAGGACTTAAGGAAGGTCATGGTGAAGACATTCCAGAGGGCACAGCAGAGGATCAAGATTTCATATGTTAAGAAAATAAATAAATTAATTAAACCTTCTTCTTGGCACAGTTCCCATCATGGAAGCTTGCGTCTAGGACTTGGGAAACAGCCAGGGTAGCTGCAGAGCTCTCTGTGCATTGGTGCCGACGTTAATGACAGCCTTGGCAGACACTCTTATTCTGAAGGCTTCTTTCTCCAGCCCCTCCTGGTGGGCCACAGGACCCACGTCTCCAGGCGGAATCCTGACCTCAGCTGAGCCAGGTGGAGTTTCTTTCTCTGGGGTTAACAATGGGGCTGCAGAGGTTGAGTTAGTGCTGGCAGCAGAGGTGCAGAGAAGTTGGCTGGCATAAGAATAAATGCGGGGCAAGTGTGGGCACGAGGGACTGCTGGCTAGACCAGAACAAGGCAGGTGTGCAAACAGAAGCCCGTGGGTGAAGGTATCACCCAGAGAAACTGATAGAATTCCATTTTTCAGTTCCTGAACCTGTGGGGTCCATGGCAGTCCCTGTCTTCAGTGCATCTACCCAGCAACCCTTTCTGCTATTGAACATCAGTGGATGTGATTTCTATTCTGCATCAAAACAACCTTTGGAATGACTCAATAAGATTCTATGGTAGGGACTAGAGAGATGGTTCAATAGATAAGAGGGGACCTCTCTTTGCAGAAGATGCGAGTGTAGATACATCATCCAAAAGCAGGCCTCTGCCTGTACCTATGACTCCAGAAGATCTGACACAGTTTTCTGACCTCCACAAGAACCACGTGCATGTACATGCCTGCACACACGCACATGCACATACACTCGTGAGCTTGCATACACACACACGTACTCATGCATGCATACATGAATAATAAAAATAAACCTGCAAAAAGATTTTATAGTAACATGGAATAACTAAGTGATTAAAGCATATAAAATTTCATACATTCTACATTTATCTTTCAGAAAAAAATATATGTATACACAACCCTGGTTGGAACAAAGAAACATTAAAAGAACTCAAATGATTGATTTTTTTTCAATTTTACATAACATATTTTGGTATTCTTATAATTTCTGAAAGAAATTGTTGGGAAATAAAATCAATATTTAACCATGAATGCTTCCATAAATGAGTTCTAAAATAAGAGACAGCATCAATAATTAATTACATATTTATAGTTTTCCTGGAGTCAACACAAGTAGCTAATTTTCCTAAAATGTTCAAAAATGGTATTTTGTGAACTTACCCATTTGAGTTACTTTATGTTTTTATAAAATGAAGAAAACATGCTAAATTCATATCTGTTGATCTCATACATATTTTGCATCAGATTTTTGTTGTTTGTCTTTTATAGTCCAACCATTGCCCAAGAGTGAAAATATCACTAGGATGCCCAAAGACCTCAAACACTTTGTATACCCTAGAGAGGGCTAAATGTAGAATTTACCACACATCTGTAAGACCCCCACCTTCTGGGGGGGCAGCTGTCCTTCTGTACTGACCAGCCTTGGTTGTCCATCTTGTCCTTAAACTTCTTGGATCCATAACAGATAGACCCATGGCACAGTAAGAGTTAAGGCTACCAATAACTCAGCTCAGCTAGTCAATCTCTTCATCTCAGAGACAGGACTTTAGCCAAAGTGGAGAATCCCCTACTTCGGGGTATCACATTCCTTGGCTGAACAAGGCAAAGGACTTACTATGATTCTATTTGATCTGGAGTTGGCTCTTTGAGGTGAGCTAGGAGGACGGCGAGATACCCAGAAGCCTCTTTCCCCATACTCAGCAGAGAACTGATTATGCCAGTGGCTTCAGAGGTCTCTGACCGTCTCCACAGAACACTGCACAATGAGAGACAGTGCCTGGAGCCTGCTTCCTCCTCCTCCCAAGAGGCCTGCTCAGAAGTGGTTGTGCTGTGCCCGTCCTTACCTCCAGAGGGCGTGCCGGCGACTCTCCTGAGGAACTTCACCCATTCCTCCATCTCTACCTGGGAGCTGGCCATGAGGATGTAGGAGTCTTGTCCCACGCGATTCTGGTCACATGAGGCTGAAGGAAAGAGTAGAACATGGGAAGGTTGGAGAGCGGGAGGAGCCAGAGCTACAGGGATAGCGAAAGTTGAACCTGGTTTCTTAGTTCAGTGAAGCACTGAGAGTCAAAACCGTGCTATCCAGCCTCGTTCAGTGACCCTGGGTCTTGGTCCACTCCTGCGGCTTTAGCCAATAGCATATTCCTATTGACAAGTCACTGAATACAGGACTCACAATTGCCCTGGCTTTGGCAGAGGGCCACTTCCACAGAGGTCAGAAGCCATTTGCTACTGACAGGAAGAGCAACTACAGCATTCAGTTCAGCGTTCAAGGAGACTTCTGGTCTCCATGCCCACAACTGGTGCTTCTCAAAGCAGCCTGAGCTCAGCTGTGGCAATCTGGGAGGGAACAAAAGCCCCAGGCGAGAGGGTCAGTGGGTGCCAGAGTGCCTTTCTCATAGAATGAGTGTCTCCCTCCCGTCACGGGCTGCTGGGACCACACAGAGCCTTGCAGAGGGTGGGTTTCCAACACTCACTTAAGGGGCACATGGAGACTGTCCGGGCTTCGTTTACCATTCTCGCTTTAGTAAATGGAGTAAAGCTTAAATGGGTCAAGTGACAGAAAGATGGTGGAAAAGACAGGACAGGTGGTACAGGAGGGGACAAAAACTGAGGACAAGTGACAAAAGAAGAAATGAGGGGAAGAAAGGAACCTAGCGTCTTCCTATGCCTCCTTGCAGGCAGAAACCTGCAGCTACAGAATTTTCTTTAGTTGATAAAGGTGTAAGAAGGGACAAAAATAATAGCAATCCCTTCAATCACCGGATGCTGTTGAAGCCCCCTCTTCCTACCATGCCGGGTCAGCTGAGAGAGAGCCTATTCCAACTGTCCCAGGGATGCAGCCATGGATTTTCCTGCAGAAACAAGCTTCCCAATCCCTTTAGTTCTGGTCTCTTGGACTTAGTACCACCAACCCTTCTTTCTCAGTTTTGGATGAGCCAATTCGAAAGGCATCTTGTCAGTCTCTTCTCCACAAAAGCCTTTCTCATGGGTGTCTCCAGAGATAGACCTGGAAGCAAAACGTGCTCAGGGCAGAACTAAGAATGACCTGAGTAAGCGCAGGGTCCCTCTGAGATGAAGTGGGGCATTGTGGTGTTGCCAGCTTACAGTCATTAGGACCAAAGCCCGGAGATACCAGTTATCTGCCCAGCCAAACACGGGGCAAGGCTGCTGCTCTCCTTCTCCCTATGGATGTCTTGCTGGGCAGAACCTATCTGGTGTCCTCTGCCAAGAACACACTTCAGTCTGCTGCACCGTCAAAACACATCTTGATTTACTGGCTCCAGGAGCCCCTTTGGTTCTGCCCTGAGAAGCCCCACCGGGAAACTTCCTTTAGCCACCACTCCTGACTTGCCTTGTTGCATGAGTCTTCTCACTAATATCCATCCCCGCTCCATTCTCTTCCCTATAACGTACATTTAACTTTCAAATCACATGAATTTTGAACATGAGCCATAGCATGTCACTGTACTTAGAATGGCCCAGTGGCTTTGCATCCATCTGGCAGAGACATTCAATTTCTTATAATTGCTGAGAAGTGCCTGTCAAATCCCCATTCCTGAAATCATGTCACCCTGACCACACTGATCCACTCTGTCACATAGAGTCTTGGGGATATTGCCTTGGTCATCCCTGTCCTCAGAAAGGCTTCCTCCAGCTAAACACTTCACTTTCTCTGTTAACATCTTCCTAAGTTTACCCCAATTCCACTTTCTCAGTGACACACCTTCCTCCTGCTCCATGATCAGGGACGAAGCAACCACCTCCATCCCCTCAGACAGAACGTGTTCTCTCTTTGCTTTAGCTGTTGTCCCATCTGGAAGATTACATAGTTCACCTGTGCTATGTGGCGTGAGGCTGGACTGTACGGCCGTGTGCAGCTGTTTTGGTTCTTTGAGCTCCAGCCCTACAGCAGCCCCAGCTCTCAGCGGATGCCCAGCACATTTGCTGTTGGATGAGAGACAGCGTCTCCTCAAACGCTACATATGAAGGCTGAGTGGGACATGTTACCCAATAGGAGAACCCCCATGCTTGTTCTCAAGCTGACGGTCAGGCAGAAAGGTAGAGATGCCCCTCCCTCAACAGCTGTTTTCCATGAGTTAAATAGGCACTACTGTGAGCCTTGGACCTGAGGACTGCCCAGATAGGGCCCTGATCAGAAATCCTGTTTTTAATGGCAGCATGACCTTCTGCAAAAGGAGGACAAAGAGATGAATGAAAAATTTCCCATAGTTAGTCCAGGCTGCATAGAGCATTGGAAACAGCCGCAGGAACATAGGTTCTGAGTTTAGGATTTCTATATACCCACTCGTGTGTGTAAATAGGAAAATACTGTGGCAGGAAGAGACAGAGACGGATGGTGAAATGGACGTCTCCTTGAATGCTGAACTGAATGCTGTAGCTGCTCTTCCTGTCAATGGCTTCTGACCTCTGTGGAGCTGGTATGAGTGAATGATGGACCATCACCTTGACTTCTAGGTGTGAGGTGGAAATGCAGGCTACGTACCTGGAATAACTTCAAAGACAAATTTCCCGGCTTCTTCGGGATTTGTGGCAATTTCTTTGACTGTGCTGCCAGGCAGATACATGCATCCCTGAAAGATCAAAGGTTATGCTTTTTATGCAATCAACAATTTCTTACCTAGGAAGCAGCTAATTTGGGGAAAACAAGCGAGATACTAACAGTGAGTAAAGAGGGCAAGCAGAGGAACAGGAAAGCTGCCTCCAGTTTAAAGGACATCCATCCCTCTGACTCGGGTCGTGGTCAAGGTGAGTGGCAG
>LOEQ01000164.1:734475-747245 GCA_001685075.1 Bramus lutescens
GGCTGGGGCCTCTGAAGAGGAAGTGGCCACAGCATCTGACAGAGGTGCTTCCTTTTCCTGCGTGGGAGTATCTGACAGAGAACAAAATAATGCCCTTCTCTGTGTCCAGAGTAAGGCCCACACAGCTGCACAGACCACCGGAAGCTGACTGCTTTCCCTCCATGACCCCTTTGAGGAGTCAGCCCGGAGCTTGGACCCCACTGCCCCACACTGTGTCGCCAAGGGGCTGTATCCCCGTGCCAGACACAGAGGACTTGGCACCTCCTGGCCAAGCATCATCATGTGTCCTCCAGTCACCTACCCGCTGTGTTTACATCCCTTTGCTGCAGGGTCAAGGGCTTTGGTTGGTACATCTGTCGTATGTTTCTGGTCAGATGTCACCATTAGCAGAAGCAGAAGTGGATCTCAAACTCAGACCCCTCCACCCACTGCATGCTATCATTAGCTTTTGGCTTCCTACAGAGTTCTGCCTGTCATTTGATTGGGTCCCAGCCTGTGCCTACACGGTGACTCCCACCCAGAACAATTGTCTCCATCCTTCCTTCCTGTACCCCCAAAGTGACCCATTCACCCCTCTGCCTTCCAGCCAACCTTTTCCTCTAACACCTGCCTTTCTGCTTCTCTAGCCAATGCAACAGGGACTGCACAGCAGAGCCATGGCCTTGTGACAGTTCTGGACTCACTGACAGGAGTGTCTGGGCTCTGCTCTGCAGCTGAAGCACATCTCTAGCTCACTGTTCATTTCGTTAGCTTTGGTTGATCCCTGAGACATTAATGATATGGTGACGTTATCGAGTCTATTCTTATCCCTTTTCCTTACCTGACTAGAGGACTGTCCTTTCTTGCCTTGCTTTTGACTGGCACTTCTCCAAACCCCAGTCAGTTTCCATATTAGCTAACCTGGGTTGCTGATAGTCCTTACAATACAGAATTGTTAGTATTAGACAGACAGCACATAGAAACCATTTAGCACACTAGTTAAGCATGTGCCGCTCTGATTTCTGCCGCTGGTGACTGCTTCTAACTCGAAGGATGGAGCTCGTCTTTAGAGCAGCTTTTCTCTCACTTCAAGCTTCAGACCCCCTGATTTCACTCACCCCCATCTTTAGTGCAAATCTCTAACTGCAAACTTCTCCCTGTTGTGTTTGATTCCTGCTTGCCTGTCTCCCTCTAGCCCATGGCTCTCTGCCTTTATTCACGTTCATAGCATCCTTCTGAGCACCGGAACTACACAGAGTGACAGTTTTTCTCCACCGATTCCAGCTGTACCAGAACCTGTATCATGCAGAGTGCTACAGAGCTGTGTGCACAGGCGTCTACCTACCTGAACCCTTCAACTCTGCAGTCACTCTGTGTTCCTAGAAGACACTTGGGTCACACCTTCAGCCCTTAACTTCCACTAGGGAACTGGAACACATGCTTGATTGAGCCTTCTGTTGGACAGCCATTAGCACGGGAGAGCATACGGTTGGTGGCTGTGGAAGATAACGGCTTAGTTTGATGCCCATTTGGTTTGTAGAGATTGCTTTGTATCAGTGTGTCTTGATACCCTAACAACAACAACAACAGACTTGGCTTCCAGTCTTCCTTCCCAGCTATCAACTCATTCCTGGGGACTTTCACTGGGGCTGATCACTTCCTCAAGGAACCACCAGGGCATGAGATGATGAACAGGCTCTGGCTATGGAGCAACAAGGAGGAGCGGACCTGAGTGAAGGACTGAAAACTTTGTGTGGCTTTGCATCTCTCTTTGTAGGAGTGTATCTTGAAAAGACTCATCTATACTAGGAAGAGGGCACACATGGATAAAGGTGAAATTGTCGCTCACACGCAGAGCTTTTGAAGAGGGTTGGAGAGGGAGGCCATGGCATTCTCTTCTGCTGTAATGGCCTCAGTGTGAGCCCATTCATTCTAGTGCAGCTCCTATGGTTGCCCATTCGTTCCAGTGCAGCTCCTATGGTCGCCCATCTACAGCAACACCAGACATGGACGAGGACTCCTTCTTGCAGCAGAGTAATGCGAGGCTCCATAGGAACAAATGGAACCAACAGGAAAAGGGAGAAATCAGGCAAAGGCCACATGGTGTCTATGAGGTCTTAGGTCTCGTTAGCCACTCCCAGAACCACACAGACCTGGTTAGGATCACTTCTAGAGGCAAGAAAAGTGGAGGATATCAGAAGCATCCAGAAAGGGGACAGGGATCTGAAGAAACCAGAAAGATGCTGCAGATTAGAGGGAATTTGATTAGCATGGAACCCAGTGGCTAGGGGATTCTTTTATACTTAGTTCTGGGGGGATTTCATGATTCTTCAGGGTGATAAACAATAACCAAGCCAAAAAACAATCACGCCTAAAAACATCTGTGCCCCCAAAGAATGGCCTGGGAAAGGCAAGAGGATGTGTGGATGCTTGGCATTCTTAAATACAGCCCAAAGAGGATGTGATAGTCACGAGACAGCGCAATACCAAGCCCTGGCCTGGCACCATCCCTCTCACCATACACCCAGCCAGTATCTCTTGAGTGTTTACTGTCCTCCTACCATCCCTGATAAGATTGTAGGTCCAGTGTTCCCCTTCTAAGTTAGAGCATGTGGAGAGATCTGTGCACATTTTACACAGCTGGAAGTCGATCCCGGTACTGGGGGACAGTGACAGCTGGGGGCACAGTGAGCCAGCAACTGAACAGAGGAGCTTCTTGCCCAGTCTTGGGTCCCAGTTGTGGCCATCAGACCATCTTGTAGATGGTGCAAGTATGAGAGAAGTGGCCTGGTGGCCCTTGGCTCTGACTACCATTCTTTGTCACATCTTTGAACAGCCCCTTTGTAGGAGATCTGCTACTTGAACATGGTCATGATGATAAGCTCCACTGTGAGCTGGTCTTCATACCCATGGGAAGTGTTCCCCTACGAGAGGAGGTATGAACCAGGTAGACAAGGCTACAGAAGGCTACTGGGGACAAGGGAGGCAGAGCGAAGCCACAGCCGCACAGGGTTTGTAGAATTCCCTGCAAGAGCACAGTGAGGGTTTTACTGAGGCCAGAAACCCACCCTCATTCTAGCAGAAAGAAGACCAAGCCCCCAGCAAGCACTGTGCTAGACAACACAGCACTCACTGTAATTGGCTGTAGGCAGTTGAATGCATTAGGATACATAGAATTAAGTAAAACTATGTTCCCATCCGTCATATTTCAGGTACTCGGCTGCCGATGGACTAGTGGGCCCAGAGAAGAGGACGTAGGTATAGACTGGGCTTCAACCTTCTTCTGAGAGGGAAAGGGGAGCCATTTAATGTTACCGAATAAGGGGGGATTTGTAATGAGATTGCCCGTGCTGAATTTTAGTCTACAGGGAGAAGAGAAATAGAAGATGTGCTGTGCACCCAGGGTTTTATTTCTACAGCAGAAGTTAGTTTTGCCCCAAGTTGGAACAAGAGAAAATTGAAGAAGGAAGTATGAGCAGAGCGGTTGCCTCGGAAACACTGTCACTTCCTCTTCCTCTCCCATCTGCTGGCCCACTGACCTGAAAAATAACCACAAACTTTCCTAGGGCCCACCTTTGAAGTATCTCTCTACCATGTGCTCTCCAGCTGCCCTGGTCTGCTTTAGGGGGCTGGGGTGTGGCAGGGAAGGTTCACCAGGCTTTAAAGCTGGGAGGGCCTGTTGCCTTTCTCTCTCCATGAGTTGTTCATCACCAGGGACGCCTGTCTGGACAAACAGCTCTCACGGAGTCCCTCCAGACTGCTCTTGCAGACTCATCACCTGGCTGCTTACAGGCACCAGGGAATTTCTCAAGTTCACCACACCGTTAGTCAAACCCAACCCCCCACCCCACTCCGCTGCCTTCACACCGTCTGCCATTCCCACCTGTACTCACAAACACAGCCCCCCGCCTGCCTGCCTTCTCTGTGTACAACAGTCCTGTGACTGTCTCTGTGAGGAACCCATAGGCTGTGGCTCCTGCAGTCAGCGCTGATGAGATTGCTGATGCCATGGCCTTTCTGAGGTTTACCCTTGACTTGGGTTTGTCTCCTGATGACAGATTTCCCAGAACATCAATACCTCTCC
This sequence comes from Bramus lutescens, assembly GCA_001685075.1. Classification (NCBI taxonomy): domain Eukaryota; kingdom Metazoa; phylum Chordata; class Mammalia; order Rodentia; family Cricetidae; genus Bramus; species Bramus lutescens. Next base: position 738,539 of record LOEQ01000164.1, read on the forward strand.
TAGATCAGGTGTAAACACCCTGCCCCTGGACTTGGGGTTGTAGTGGTTTTCTGCTCATTTCCTGCTCTCCTTACACATCCAACCCACAGGACAGTGTGCTCCTTGCATGGATTTCCTCTTTAAAAGTTCTTGTCTACCTTTGAGAGTCACATCAGACCACACCTCCATGACCCAGCAGCTAGGCAGTGTTCCAGCACTGCCCCCTCTTGACCAGGGGCACAAATGCAGTCCAGCATCCGACACCTCGCCTGTAGTTTTCCTACCATCTCCCTCTCCGCTTGCAATGTAAGGGGACAAGGACACTGCTTCTCTGTTTGCGCTTGTTCATCCTGTGTCCTGGCTCCCAGTGAAGAGCAGGCAGGAGGCAGAGGAGTACAGATGCTTCTGTAACAGTGGCCATGGCTGAGTCTCAGCCAACTCTATGGCGTGTTTCTTCTTTCATGAGATTGCGAGTATCAGGGCAGTTTGTGAGTGATTAACCCACAAGACTTAACAATGATAATGGGCATAGCTCAGCCAGTGCCTAGTTTTAAAACATGAAAATTGACCAGCACTCAGGAGGCAGAGGCAGGCGGATCTCTGCGACTTTGAGGCCAGCTTGGTCTACAGACAGGAGAGCCAGAGAAAACAAAACAAACAACAACAACAAAAACCCATAAGAACTGAAAAGCAAGCAGTGCTGTGAACATTAAAAGTATGTAGCTGATTGAATGTCAAACAAGATGGCAATGATAGATTGGGAAGGGTGAAGGATAAAAAGGGGAGGGAGGTGGAAGTGGTAGCTTAGCAGGACACCACATGGTATTGTAACCCGGGTGGAGCAGACGAGCCTGGGTTAGGAAGGGCCTAGCAGGCAAGGACGTACTGTGAGAGGCAACTGAGAAGGGATGGGCTGGCTGAGTGCAGAACGAGGAGGAGCCAGGAGTCTGTGGGCTGGGGGTTGCATAACTCAGGAAAGCTACCCTTCCCACTGCTCACACAGCCTACATTGTCGAACCCTTGACAGGCAGCAGGACAGTATCAGATCCTAGACCATGGACCTCTCTGCCTCAAGAAACCCTCAGAGCCCCAAGACCCATTTTTAGGAGCAAGGGGTTATGATTAGAGAACAAGAATGCTTAGCTTCCAGCCACCCCAGACTTCTGGGTCCTAACATTTAAGGGTCTGAATCAAGAGAAGTTAAAAGGAAAATTTTAACTAACACGAAAACCTCACTTCAGAGAAATGAAGTGGTGGAAGATCTTCAGAAGTCACTGGGGCTGCACACAGCAGCAGTGGGAAAGAGAAGAGCAGCCATCTGGAGGCTATGGATACAATCCTCCGTACAAGAGGAGGATGTGCTGGTTCCCTGGGGGCCCTTGAGAGTGCCACACAGTGAGTGTACCACACAATGAGAATACCATGTAGTAAGAGTGCCACTCAGCAAGAGCGCCACACAGTGAGAGCGCCACTCAGGAAGAGCACCATGCAGGGAGAGTGCCACGCAATGAGAGCACCTGCAGTGAGAGCACCACGCAGTGAGAGTGCCACACTATCAGAGTTCCATGCGGTGAGAGTGCCACACAGCAAGAGCACCACACAGCTAGAGCACCACACAGTGAGAGCACCATGCAGTGAGAATGCCACACAGTGAGAGCGCCACACAGTGAGAGTGCCATGAAGTAAGACTGCCACTCAGTGAGAGTGCCATGTAGTGAGAGTGCCACGTAGTGAGAGAGCCACACAGTGAGAGCGTCACGAAGAGTGCCACACAGTGAGAGTGCCACACAGTGAGAGTGCCACACAATGAGAGTGCCACACAATGAGAGCGCCATGAAGTAAGAGCACCACACAGTGAGAGTGCCACACAATGAGAGCGCCATGAAGTAAGAGTGCCACGCAGTGAGAGTGCCATGCTGTAAGAGTGCCATGCAGTGAGAGCGCCACATGGCAAGAATGCCATATAGCCTATAAGAGGTCTGCCCAGCACACGGTCCTTGGTGATTATTTAGTAAGTGTATGAAATAAGCATTTAAGGATATATTGAGAGTTATCATCAAGGGACTTCATATTTGTAACAAATGATGGCAAATTTTCCTATTTGTGGGACTTCTAGGTATGTTCACTGTCCCAGTTCAGGCACTGACTTGTACAAGGAATGATGTCCAGCAATAATATACCGCCAGTTCCTTAACACATGTCATGTACTTATAAGCACCTGCTTTGATGCAGACTCCATAAGTTTCCATTACTTCCATGCCCATGCCGGCTCTACGGTAGGTAGTACCTGGCTACGCACCTCCGTTTTAAATGCAAGGGTCTGACTATCAGAGAGCTAAAGTGATTATCTCCAGTTCCTGGAAATCGGATTTTAAAGCCAACTATCCATGCTCAAGCCACAAAACCCAGGAAGGAGCGGCATCCTGTGGTGAAGAGAGCTGCCCACATCACAAATCAAAGTGGTTAGAAAGGAAAAAAGCCTGCCAAGGACAGAGATGACCATGCTCCATCTGGGCAGCAGCAAAGCCATGAGGACTGACCACAGGCAGCTCCTGGTCTTCAAGAGTCTCTGCTGCTTAACAGAACATTGGGAGCCGAGCAATTTCCCAGAGCGGATCATTTGCTTTCTGGTCCGGAAGGCTGCACGTGGCACCAGCCTTTGAGCTACAGTGCCCCATGATGAGAGGTCCAGAGAGAGGAGCAGGCCAGTAAGAGCGGCCTGGAGTCACTTTGTGACAGTCTATTCTCTGGACAAAGGCACCGCTCCATCTGTAAGGAAAGTTTTTGTGACGTAATCACTTCTTGTGAGGCTCCATCTCCAAGCACTGCTGCACTGCAGATTAAAGTTCCAATATCTGAACTTTGGGGGGCAGATTCAAACCATAGATCACCCACCTGGCCCCCACCCAGGTTGCCTCAAGCATTGCATGTAAACAACCTCAAGCTTCTGCTTCCGTCCAGCATGTCATCTGCGACACTCATCAGGCCTTGAAGAAACACTGACAGAAATGGCAGTGAAACCTCAAACCTACCACCAGGTTTTGTTGACACCAACAGGAAGATGGACATATTAAGTAATCCTGCTGCATCTTACCAGTTCACTGCCCAAGCTCATTGAAAGAACCATATGCTAACTGAATCCTAGTGAGGGCCTAGAGTGGGAAGAGGGTGCTGAGATAGCCCAGCTTCACCACAGGCCGAGAGGGAGCTGCTGAGGAACCCTCTGAGCAGCAAAGCCATTGCTACCTCCTGCTGCAAACAGCCCACGAAGCAACCTCAATTCCATTTCACTATGGCACGAAGAATTTCATCACTTACACAAACAACAAGCTGCGAGCCTGGAGGCAGTGGAGGGACTTTCTGCTCTGAAAGGACACACTCACCCTTGAGGACAGGTTGGCGGAAAGCCTAGAATTGTTCCCTGAGTGCTTGTCTTGGCTGCCCACGACTGGAGTGCGTTTCGCTTTCTACATCTGATAGGAACATCTCTCATGTCCGCTGGGTGACCACGATGATGCAGAGAGCAGAGCCCACCTTGAACGGATCATAAGATAGTAGTGACTTGTGACAGTAACGGCATGAACACTGTCTCAGTAGTAACAAGAGGGGTACTGACAGAAAGGAAGGATATAGAAGGTGTGCGTGCGTGCGTGCATGTGTGTGTGTGTGTGTGTTGTAAGAGAGAAGGGAGGGAAAAAGAGGGGTGGGGATTAGGAGGGCCTGGATTTTTGCTGCTTTTATTCATTCAGCAGCTCTAGAAACCCAGGCTAGGAACTAGCCTCAGGCCCTAAAGTTTTCCTGCCTTCAGGAAAATTCTAGTCTAGGGTACCTCTCAGGATACCCTTGTGGTGTTCACATTTTGGGGCTTTTCGTGTTTCTTAGGACTGTAGAGTGTTGTTGCCTCTCCCAGGTCTGTATCTGTCTCCACCAGTTGCTATAGCTCTCTCGCACGCTCTCTTTCTCTCTCTGCCCATCTCTGCACAACAGGAAACCAAGTGTAATAACAAGAAACTTCACAGTGTCGTGAGCACTTCCTACTGAGCGTGGCCATTTCCTCAGTGCAGACACAAGGAGAGATTTCGGCAATGGTGCAAATGAGTACTCGAAGACCAGGCAGCCGTGGCTCTGGGTATCTAGAAGCTACCTGCTTCCCCAGATGTGACTGTTAGGAAGAATGCTCCACATCTGTGAGATAGTTAGAGCCATGAGCTACCCAGTGACAAGAGTTAATTAAGAGAGCTATGCCCTTTGCCCAGCATCAAAACTAGCCACTTTAAGGAAGGGTTTGCTTAATTATCCACTAACATCCATACAGAGTGTGTTAGGGTGCTTGAAGTCTCTGCAGTTTTTACAAGTGAGGGCCCTACCTCCCACAGGCAGAGTCCTTCCAGGGAAACAGTACTCCAGACAAATCAAGACCTGCGTCTTGGGGGCCACAGACCTTTGTCCTTCTGCAGACATTGCTCTAGTTGGCTCCTGGGGCCACCACTGAACTTTGGGAAGAATGATTTCTGCCTTGACACTTACCCAGGGTATGAACAACCCTTGGGGTGTGGAGGCCAGAGACACAGCCTGACAAAAGGATCCAATATCTCATTAGAAATCCAACTATTTTATGTATGATCATAAGGCTAATGACATGAGATATTGATTAGTGTGGGTGAGCATGGTCAAGGCAATGTAGTTAGGGAATAGCCATGATTTTAAAGATGTTTACTTTAGCATGAAGCAAAAGCTTACATTATACGTGGAATTTGCTTCAAAATATCTCAGCAAAGAGGAAATAAAGGGATAGATCAAAGGCGACAACCTCAATAAACATTGAAATTCAGAAATGGGATATATAGGAATGCACGTGGGGGAAGCACGCTCAGTCTTTCAAGATCCCATCAGGCTCCCCTCCAACCCACAGCCATCAGTCGCTGCTGTGAATTTCATCCTGGCTCTTTCTCCAAGTCAGCGTTTCCAGACCCGATGGTTACTCCTTGGTCTCGAATCAATGAGACCACCCAGATGTCACGTTAAACAGGTCACCTTTCCCTCACATGGATCTGCTTCCCACCTCTAGCATTTAATCAGGTAATGAGTGGGAGCACTGAGCTGCTGGAGCTGCTGGAGCTGGTGATATGAAGAACACCTCCTGCACAGTCACTCTGCTCAAGCCCAGAGGGCTGAGGGGAAAAACAAGACGGGACAGCCTTGGCATCACTACTGCCATCCTTCACCTTGACACTTAGATCTTTGACCTCCAGGGACAGTTCACTCCTTTACAAACTGCCATTGAGATGGCAATGGCCAAAGCAATCTTAGCAGCAAGAAAAAGAAAATCTGAAAAGAGTAAAACAAAATCAGAAGTTGTAGGTGAGGCTAAAGTCAGAAGGAGGGAGGAAGGGAGGGAGAGAAAGAGGGAAGGAGGGCGGGAGAGAGGGAGAGAGAGAGAGAGAGAGAGAGAGAGGCTACTGCACACAAAATACAGTGGAAACAGTGAAGAAGAAAACTAATCTTTACATGATAAATAAGAATGATTTCCAACATAGTTTATAAAGTTAAATACTTTAATAAAATTCACAAAGTCAGACAGCTTTGCCCACTTTGTCACTTAACTATGCCAAATGTCTAGACTGTCCTATGAATGCAGAGTTATGTAGGTAACTGGCATATATCATCCATAGTTAAGACAAATTTTAAAAGGTTCAATGTTCTCAAAAAACTTCAACATCAACCTTATTGAAAGTCAAAATCAAGAATGGAAGACTCCCTTCTTGGGCATTAAAGAACATGTCCTGGTGTGATGGCGCACTCCTACAACCTCAGCATTTTTGATTGTGCATTTTTTCTTCCTTTTATTATGTGGCTTGTCGTATTGATTGATGTTTTAAGGTTGAGTCATCCTTGAGTTCCATCAATAAATGTCATGATGACAATGCATGGCCTTTGATATTGTGGGGTCCAGCATGATTGTATTTTGTTGGCAATATTCACTACAATACTATAAAAGATAACTGTTTGTGGTTGTTTTTTTTTGTTTTGTTTTGTTTTGTTTAGCATTTTTGGCTAGCTTTGATTTCAGGGTGATGCTAGCTTGTAAAAGCAAGCTGGAAAGTCTTCTCTTATTTTTTTTTTGTTTTTGTTTTTGGAAAAGAGAACGATTAGTGTCAGTCATTTTTAGAGTGTTGATGGAGGGCTGGAAAATGTCTCCACATTTAAAAACACTGGCTGTTCTTCCAGAGGACCTGGATTTGATTCCCTGCATCAACCTAGTGGCTCACAACCATGTATAACTCCAGTTCCAGGGGATTTGATGTCCTCTTCTGGTTTCCAAGGTCATCAGGTGCACAGACATACATGCAGGCAAAATAAACACATTTACTTTTTCACATAAAATAAAAATAAAATTTAAAACATAAAGATTTGGTGGAGTTCACTGGTGAAGCAGTGGGTCTTTTTTGTCAGAACTGTGACTACTGATTCAATCTTGACTATAGTTGAAGGTTTGTTCCAATTCCTTAGTTCTTCCTGCTTGAGTCTTGAAAGTGTGGCCTATCTGGAACTTTCTTCCAACAATTCTGGTTACCAAGTTGCTGGTATGTAACTGTCCAATGTACTCACATATTATTTGTGGGTCCATGGACCAGATGGCAGTGTCTCCAACTCCATTTTTTATTTCAGTTATTTGAGTCTCTTCTGCTGCCCCTTCTACAGGTCCAGTGCATTTTGGTTGCTGTGAGTGGAGTTTCACTCAGTTAGTATTAGCAGGGAAAGTACCCTAACTCTTTTGCTTTTAATCTACTGTGGTTTTGTGTACACAGTGAACCTCTTAGAAACAGCATATTGTTGGGTCATGTTTTCTTCTCCACTCAGAAAAATCTCTATTTTGTCATTGACATTCAAAGTAGCCATTGATGATGATGGACTTAATTCTGTACATTTGCCATTCATTTTTCACGTTCCTTGTGGCACTTGGTTCCTCATTTTCTGTATTGCTATCTTATTTAATTGAACTTTTAATAGCAAATGTTTTACATTTCTCATTTTCTCTTAACATATGTTATTTAGCTATTTTATGTTGATTACAATTGAAATTGCATTTAATGGTCCAAACTTATTCCATTCTAATTTGAATTTATTCCAATTTAATGTTAATAATATGCAAATACTGTTTTTTAATGCCTGTGCCCCTATGCCTTCAGTTAATGTCATCAAATTGCATTTTTATATCTTATAATTCCATGAAAATTACCAGCTTTTATCTTGAATGTTTTAATCTCTTAAATTATTAAGAAAACCATATAGTTTATATAGCAAAATTACAATTATGTTAGCATCTAGAGTAATCTTTAAAATGTTAAATCATGCATAAAAAAGGTAGCACTTACAGTACTGTTATAACTTGCTTTAGTAACTATCGGTCATACACACACATTTTCTGAGGTCCATGTATCTTCGCTGTTTTTGAGTTACAGGTTAATAACCTTCCATTTTGAACTGAAGGGCTTCGTTCAGAACCTCTTGCAGCATGAGACTAACAAACGCTCTTAGCTTTTGTTTCTCTAGGCACGTCTTACCTTTTCTCTCACTTTTTAAATCTATCTTTTATTTACTTATCTAGAGTATGTGTGCACGCAAACTTCACAGAGCACATGTGGAGATCAGAGAACGACTTGCAGGGGTGTCTTAGCGTCTCCACTGCTGTGACGAGACACCATGACCACAGCAACTCTTACAAGGAAAACATTTAATTGAGGGGTCTTGTTTACAGTTTCAGAGGTTCAGTCCATTATGATCAGGATGGAGAGCATGGCGACACGCAGGCAGACGTGCTGGGGGAGCTAGGAGTCTTACATCCTGCAGGCAACAGGAAGTTGATTGTATGTCACACTCACCTCCACAGTGACACGGTTTCTCCAACAAGGCCACACCTCCTAATAGTGCCAGTCCTTTGGTGGCCATTTTCTTTCAAACCAGCACGAGGGCTCAGGTCTTTCCTTCTACCATGTGGGTCCCAGGGCTTGAACTCAGGTCATCTGGTGTGGTGGAAGGCACCTTTTTTTGAGTTGAATTAGCATTACTGAAGGGTAATTTTGCTGCATATAAGATTGTTGGTCAACAGTTCCTCTTCTAGAAGGCTGAATTTATTAGATCACTGCTTTCTGGAGTACAAAACTTCTGATGAGAAATTTTCTCATAATCTTATTGAGAATCCTTCATAAGTGATCAGTCACTTCTCCCCATCTGCTTTTAAATTTCTCTTTATTATTCTTTTCTGAAAGTTGGGTTGTAATGCCTCTCCCTGGGCTTCCTCATGCTTGTAATTGACTCAACTTCTTGGATCTTTATATTCGTGTCTTTAATCAAGTGTGAGAAGTTTTTTGGTTGTTATTTCTTCAGAATCTTCTCTTCCCCTTTCTCTCTCCCCCTGGGACTTTCACGATGAGTGTGTCGCTCTGTTGACTCATGTCCTACAGACCCCTAGGTTCTGAACACTTTTCGTGAATCTGGCTCAAGCTCCTCAAGCTTGACAACGTCCACCTGCCTGCCCTTGAGTTTGCAGATTCTATGTTCTTCCTCCTCATGTCTGGTTCTGAAACCCCCAGTAAGATTTTTATTTCATTTATAATAACTTTTAGCTTCAACATTTCTTTTAATATTCTTTACACTTCCTATTTCTTTTTTTTCTTTCTTTTTTTTTTTTTGAGACAGGGTTTCTCTGTAGCTTTGGAGCCTGTCC
>LOEQ01000164.1:759918-772635 GCA_001685075.1 Bramus lutescens
AATCTACATGGGAAGTAGAAAAAGACAAGATTTCCTGAGTAAATTGGGAGCATGTGGATCATGGGAGAGGGTTGAAGGGGAGGGGAGAGGAAGGGGGGGAGCAGAGAAAAATGTAGAGCTCAATAAAACCAATAAAAAAGAGTTAAGAAGAGAGATTGATGAGAGTGGGAGAAGGGAGACTGGTGAGAATGGGAGGAGGGAGACTGATGAGAGTGGGAGGAGGGAGACTGATGACAGTGGGAGGAGGGAGACTGATGAGAGTGGGAGGAGGGAGATTGATGAGAGTGGGAGGAGGGAGACTGATGAGAGTGGGAGGAGGGAGACTGATGAGAGTGGGAGGAGGGAGATTGATGAGAGTGGGAGGAGGGAGACTGGAGGTAAAGGTAGGGACAGGTGAAATATCTTTGTGTTAGGAGAGGGGGGCAATTTTCACTTCGCTGCCACATTTTTCATTTTGAAATATAAAAGTCTAAGAAAGAGTAAGGAATTGTTAAGGCCCTGAGAAGGAAAAAGCATGATAAATTCCTAAGAGGAAAACTGGACGATTTTCTCTGGCTCTCGGTTTCAGAGTGTTAGCTATCATGGGGCAGCAAAGGAACCCATGGTGGTTAGGGAGCTGAGAGAGAAAGTAGCTACCACAGAGCTCTCTCTCGTTCTCCTCCTTTTAAATTCCTTCTGAGTTCCTAGGGCAAACTAGATTCTAGTAGATTCTAGAGACTCCCTCATGGACACACCCACAGCTGTGTCTTACTCATCTCATCCCAGGGGCCCTTATTCCAATCAGGTTGGCAATCAAGATTAACTACCTTCAGCAGCAAGAGTTTGGGGCAAAGAAAAGTAACCTTGGTTCATAGATTCCATGGTCTGAGTGATGAATGCCCCTTCCAAATTAATATTGAAACTCAACTCCCAAAGTAACTATGCCTTAGCAAGCTGTTGAGCAAGGAGAGCGCTGCCCTTGAGAACAGAGTTAAGGACAGCATCAATGTGAGCTGTGCCCTGACAACTCTGTGTCGAAGGTTTGGTCTCTAGCTGGTGGTGCTATTCAGTAGTTCTGGGTCTTAAGGATGCTGACCATACAGTGGATTCATCCACTGACTCTGGAAAGCCGTGTGGGCTCTGGGGAGCTGGATCTGTGTGGAGGATGTAGGGTGCCCCTCTGGAGGACACATCTCGTCCATAGTCCCTGCCCCATCCCCCCTCCTGCTTCCTGCCCATCATGACATGACCATTTTTGCTCAGCTATCAATCTTCCCTGATGTTTGATCTCACTTCACACCAAAGAGATAAGACTAGACAACAGTGAACAGAGGTCTTTAGAACAGGGAATGAAATAAGTTTTTCGTTTCCCTTCAAGTATCTTCTTGGACATTTTGACTCTTCAGCAAACAGCTGACTGACCCAGGGCCCTTACAAAATGTTTTAAGGAAGCGGGTTTGCCCTCTTCCTTTCCTCCACCGTCTGAACTCACAGTGTGTGACCTCTCTTTACCCACCTCCCATCATGCCAGTGGTACCCACCTCCCATAATACCAGTGGTACCCACCTCCCATCATGCCAGTGGTAGTGCTATCTATACGCAATAGCTTTTCACCACCAACAACCTTGGAATTGGGATTCCCGACGCCCAGTGCTATGAGACACAAATCTCAACTTTAGCATTACTAGTCACAGATATTTTGCAATCATAGAACAGATAATTCAGTCAGGGTCTCAGTGACTCTGTAATTGCCTACTTAGGGTGATGGGCATAAGCCTGAAGTAGAACCAGGCTGCCCAGTAGTTAGATTTTCTCTGGGATATTCAGAGTGGCAGGGGGTGATATCAGAGAATAGGTAGATGAGGTAAACTAAGTATACAGGATATGGGGGTCACTGAGGGTGAGATCAGAAATGGCACAGTGTACAGTGAGTGGCCTGTCCTTGTTATAGGAGACTTTGCCTAATAACCTACAAAGCAGCAGAGTGACTCCCTTGCAGACACTGATGTAAAATGTCTAGAGTCAGGAGTGGCAATGGGCCGAGCTTGTAATCTGATCCACATGTGTGTGTGCCTTCAAGGACTCTGTCCTCAAATCTGATCCCAACCCCATCTCTGTGCTAAGAATGGCTACCCAAATCAAGACCTTTTTCCTTTCATTCAAGAAATCCTTTAATCTGGACGGCTACTTTTTCCTTGAGAAGACAGATGGTTACATTTTCCATTCAGTACTGCTAGGCATTTCGGGTCATGTAGGGATGAAGCATGGGGGAGCTGTATGCTGTTCGGAGAACTGGTTAAATCCAAGGCTTCCTGGGGAAGTATATGGAAGGAAAATCGATGAATTCTCTCTGTAGCAACATTGTCTGTGGGCGTCCTCTGCTGGCTGTAAGTGGGAATGCATTCTGGGAGCGGGAGGTTTCTTAGGCCCACCCAGGCTTGAATGATAGGCATCAACATAAGGGCCTTACAGAACAAACTCTGTGTTGGCTCTTTAAATGCTGTCATGACAATCACATGATTGTCACTATGGTATATCTGATTCTTTCTGGTGGGGTGGGCCTCTTCCCTCAGATAAAAGGCACTGTGGGAGTATTTTAAGCAAAATGAATTTTTTGAGAAATGTCGTGCGTTCTGACCAAGTCCGCCCTGCCTCTCCCTCCCCATACGCTCTAACACCTCTTTCACTTCCCAGATTCGTACTTTCTTTTTTAATCCCCCTGAGTCCACTTAGCGCTTCCAGAGTGTGCGCCGTGTTAGACTGTCTAGTGGCGCACAGGGACACAGGTAAACTGGTTCTCCTTCCCTCTGCAGCCTTGTCAATAGCTCCTCAGGCAGGGGTGGGACCTCACGAGTCCCTCCCCAGCCCAGGCTGGAACTGTGGCTGACCCGATCTTGTGTGTCCAGTCACAACCTCCATAAGTTCCCATGTGCAGCATCCTTGCCATGACTGGAAACCACTCTTTCATGGAAGCCATCTCTAGAAACCGTCAGAATCTCTTTATCTCCAAGAGTCCTGAGCTGAGTGGAATGTCCAGGACATAACAGACACCCAATAACAGGCATCAACCAGGATAAAGAAAAAAATGATCAAAATGAAACAACTTTCTGGGGAATTGATCCCACCTGGGCAATTTGATTAGGCTTCCCAGGGGGAGGGTGGTAGCCATGGCAACAGGGACGGAGGGGCAGAGTTGGACGGATATCCAAACCCAGAATGCCAAACTTAGGAGCTGGATATAGGATACGTAAGGGTTGGGATTGTGTGTGATTCTGGGAAGAGCCAGGCAACATGGCGACAGATGTGGTTGCCAGTGTGTGAGCAGAAGGGAAGGCTGCCTAAAAGCTAGAGAAACAGTCTCAGATAGGCTGAGCAAAGACTCTGGAGGACTTTCAGATTCTAGAAAGAAGAAAGATTCCAGCTTAAAAAATACTTTCCCGGTTCCATTTTTACCCCCAAATGCTGTGTGCAGCCTTGTAGAAAATTCACTTTGACGGGCCCCACCCCCACCCCGAGTCCAAGGGAAACTGAGATAGCTGATAGAAGGGAGAACTTGGAACACTCAGAGTGAGCTCAGTGCTGGGGGGTGGGGTGGGGGGACAACCCTGAAATGTGGGTTTCAGAGGAGTACAGGACACTCAGGCAGAGGCAGCCTGGAGGCACCTAGACTCATCTAGAAACAAGATCTGGCTGGGCACGCTTGAGAGTGGCTGAGGGGTGCAGGGCTCATCAAACCAGCCAGTCCTGTGGACACAGTCTACTCAGTTTCTGTAGACTGTGAAGGGCTCGAGGTTAAGGAAGACTTTCTTTAGTAAGCTGGGCGGGGCAGGGGTTGGGGAGACAGGCTTTCCACACAGGAGACAGCAGGGAGAGGCAAGGTCACCCTCTGGAGAGCTCCTGTCTGGAGGAGTGAACAGATTGGTAGGAGTGGATAAACAAACAAAGCGAATGAATGAAATCATTGGCCTGAAAGTACCAACGATGCCGCTGCTCCGTGAACCTCTAAAGAGAGAAGGAGTGTGCTTGGAGCTGTGTTCTCACTCAAAACTGGAAGGAATGGTCCTCATCGCGAATGTGCTCTTCAGGTCCCTCTGAGACAGGTCACAATGTTCAGATCACAAAATTGCTGCTGAAAAATATGAGCTCTGCCCACAGGACACACGGGCAGGGGAACTGATACATTGGACATTCTTATATGCTGTCTTCAGAGAAAGGGGCTGTGGGATCTTCATGTTCTCATAGACAATCATTCTCAAAGAACACCTAAATTCTCCGAGGCCCACCCAACAAGGTGAGTATGCTAATCCGTGGGTAGAAGTTGGCGTGACTCAGTTTCCTGGAAGCCAAGATGAAAGGGGAACACAGTAGGTCCCAATGGGTGCCTTATCAGAAGGAGACTCAGAAAGCTTTCTCACGTGGGGTGATCTCTCAGAGCTGCTGGCCCCTGGCAGTCCTTACTACCAAACCAGAAAACTTGCACCAAGTTTTGTAGTAAAACTAAATCCCGAGAGCATAGCCCAGAGCACACTCAGTGGGCTTTCTTCGGCCAGGAGCCCAAGCACAGCTGCTGGTCTGATCCAAGCTTAAAGATGAGGTTGTCTATAAACAAAGGACACAGTGTTTGCTGAGCACTTCACGTATGTGATGTGCAGGAAAAGACTTTATCCCTTTCTCATAATGCATAGGTGTTACGAATCTTATTGCAGAATTTAAGCCATGTGTCCTAGGTCTGCATCAAATGTCAGCATCATCCAAGGCAATGTTCTTTCCACACCTCATGCTGGCCTCCTTCCTGTCTATCAGTCATCAACAGACAGTCCAACCCTATGCCAATCTCATGCCTATGCCAATTCTTCCAGGCAGCGGGGGGTGGGGGGGGCACCTTCTCTAATAGGTCCACAGAGTAAAGAACAAACTCGTAGATAAAATTGGCCAATTAGTTGTCAGGACTGAGGCATATCATGCGAGCTCAGAAGCATCCACAGATATCATCTCAAAAGAGTCAGCTTCTCTGTTGAAATTGTTTGAAAGGACCATTATATATTCTTTCCAGAGATAAACCGACTTCCAGCAGACTGGGTGATGAAGCCCAGAGCAGAGAGAGGGTGAGCGAGTGAAGAAGTCAGCTGAAGTGTGACATGCTTGGGATGTGCAAGAGGAAGAGATGGGTACCGGGGTTAGATCACAAGCCTTTCCAGTTTGGTTCCTTTCTTGAAGAGGAATGATATAAAATATGCACAAGACACCACACAGTAAAATTAACATAGGCCTGAAGGGAAGTCTGAGACTCACTGAAGAATATAAACCCCTATACTCAGAGCTTCTTAATCTATGGGCTGTAGCCCCATGGAGGTTCTTGTAACTGATGTGGGGGCTGTGGAAAATATGGCAAGAGTAAAAACATTCTGGATATGCAATGGCCAAAAAGTTAACTCAAACTCAAAGGATGAATGCGAGGTGCTTGTGACGGTATTCTCCTATGCTATATCACAGGATGCACTGCAGTCTTGGTTCTGAACACGGAGCATACACACTTTGCGCCGGGCCTGCATCGCACAGAACCAGCACGCACTGCCGGTACATCTGACTCAGACTCGAGATTATCACGGAATTATGGCAGGGATTTTACAACATGTACAACAAATTGTGTAGTAGCAAAATGCTTCAATTAAAAACCACTCTCCTACTGTCCTCCCTCGGCATGTAAGCATCGAATTAATATATGTTTTGAATTGGATTGTGTTGGAATGCTTGGTTTTAAAAAATTGAGTACCTTACTTGAGTCTCATTTAAAAGAAATCATTTCATAAATTTTGGTTTATAATTGGGGCAGAATTTCTAGCAATTTCTGAAATGGCCCTAAACATACTTTTGCCATCTCATTTTTATTTTTATAAAGATTTGTTTTTCTTATTTTGTGTGTATGAGTGTTTGCCTACATGTATACATGTGCACCACATGCATGGGTGGTGGCTGGAGAGGCCAGAAGAGGTACCTGGTCTCCTGGAACTGGAGTTACAGATGGTTGTGAATTGCTCTGTGGGTGCTGGGAAGAGAACCTGGGTCCTCTGCAAGACCAGACAGTTTGGTTAACCACTTAGCCATCTTCCCAGCCCCAAGCCATTTTATATTATATATTTATGTAAAGTAGTATTCTCAGCATTGAGTTATAAAACCAAAGTATTAAAACAGCTCTGAAAACCCTTGAAGATCCTCTGTGTTCTGAAATCATATATTCAGCCAAGACTGAATTCCCTGTGCAAGAAACGAATGAATACATCTTTCTCACTAGTGTGTAAATGTGCTCTCATTTTCAATAAGTGCTAATTATATGCTTACCACAGACTTATTTGAAAATTTGTTTAAAAATCAAGATCAATAAATACTGATTTGTATACCAATTTAAAATACCTATGTACCCAGAATTGCATGAAAATTCCCTGAGCTAAAAAAGTTCATAATCAGAGAAAGTTTAAGAAATAATGGTCAGTATTTTATGAAGAAGAAGATGGTGGCAGAAGATTTCTGGCTCTGTGATGTCCCCTGTGACCCGTGCAGCTATTCTCAGCACAATCTCGCAATTGTTTCCCTGTAAGCCTCTACTTACCCATGGGGTCCTAAGACATTGGCTAGCTGCCTAGATCTGGCTGCTAATCCTGTGAGAGTCTTTTCTTCAAAGAGAAAAGCAGGATGAGGAGAGGGGACAGGCAAAGTCTCTTTTCTCTTCGTGACTTTCTTATCTCAGTTCTTCCTGGGCTTCTGCAAGACTTCGCCGCTGTCCTCTGTGATGGGACCCTCCTAAATGGCCTGATCCTTGCTGTGGTGCCCATGATTTCTCATTTTCCCCTGGGGGGTCATTTGGTCTCTGTTGCTATGGCCAAAGCTGGGGCCTTTTGCGCCCTCCCATGTCATAGCTCATGTTATGTAGGTAACCCCAAATGGTGCTAATTCATGCTAAGTTTTCTCTTTCAAGCCATCCTGTGTGTAAAGGGATGATTGTGGGATGTCTGATGTGGGATGCCCTTCTGCACACCGTGAATATGTCTTATTAGCATTGGTTAATAAAGAAACTGCTTTGGCCTATGGCAGGATAGAATATAGCTGGTTGGGAAACCTAAGCAGAGATAGAGAGAGAAAGAAGGCAGAGTTGAGAGAGATGCAAGGAGCTGCTGGAGAAGTGAGATGTGAGGTAACAAGCCACGAGTCTCACGGTAAAATATAGAATGATAGAAATGAGTTAAGTTGTAAGAGCTACTTAATAATAAGTCTGAGCTAATAGGTCAAAGAGTTTGTAATTAATAAAAGTTTCTGTGTGATTACTGGAGACTGAGAAGCCAGGAAATGAAAATGCAGCCTCAAGTTACTGTTGTCACCAACTCATCCTTCCCATCAGATCCTTGAATCCTCCCAACTGCTGCTGCATAGATTCCCCATGACTTTCTCCCACAGAACTCTGATGATGCTTTGTGAACAGTGCTGTGTGAGACAGACATGCTGTGCAGAACTCCTGTGAGCTACTGAAGGCTGTTATGCCCAGGCCAGACCATCTCAACCCAGATCCATTTAAGAGACTTGGATTCTGAAAGTCACCTCCCTTGCCACTCAGCTCCTAATCTAGCAGGAAGTGTAGACTGTCCAGTGTGTCTGCAGGTGGCACTCAGTGTGTGAATGGATACAGAACAGGTGTTTCTTCTCTGTACCTCTAAAGTCCAACCTCTCCCAGCAACCACTGCAGGAGACCCAGCGGGGACATTCGATCTTCATTCCCCAACTGACCAAAAGGCTCTACCCCCCACTTAACATTAACAACTTAGAAGTAAGTTGACAATAGCCTAGGGACAATGATGTAACCTCTGCAGAAAGACAGGTGCGGTACCTGGACCGAGTACTCCCCACTTGGTGACAGTGAAGGAAGGTGTGTTTCTAGCCAGGACTCTGCTGCCTGTGTGGTAATCTTCAGCACAGGGAGCATAATGGCACGAGCCACAGAAATTAGACTACAGTGATAGAGATGCAGGCTGGTCTGGATCAGAATCTGTTACGTTTGACAAGTGGAAATAGATCTCTAAAACTGAACCCACAAACATGTCTGTCTCAGGTGGCTTTGGACTGTGAGGCGTCAGTATGCCTTACTGGGGAGCAGTAGATCTCAGGGTCCATGTGAACTCCAGCAGGCTGACCCGGCAGCTGTAGAATGATGGAGCTTGCTTAAGAAATACTTGTACCCTGGGACATCTGTGAGATGTGTGGGGGAGCAAGGGCGGGTCCTAGCCTAGTGGAGCCTCTACAGCTAACGTAGAGCTTTGGAGCCCGTTGCTAAAGGATCCTGTGTTGTGTGAAGACCATGGCCAACTTGTTTGGTCAAGCACTTGGGAAGAGGCTCTAGCTTTGGGCGTTTTTAATGACACAGTAACACTTGTTCTTCATACATGACACTTAATTTAAACATTTAGTCTAAGTCTTGGGGTAATGCATTCGTGTGTGAGTGCATCTCACTAGTGAAGTCTTTTCCCATAGTTGACCACTGTTCACAAACCTTGCATGTCTTTGATGGTGTATCTGGAAGCGGTAGCAGTATTGTTCATTTGACACAGGACCACACGTATGTGGATTGCTGAGCTAGGACCTTCAGCACCTCACACATCTGTTTTCCATCCTTTCTTTCCCAAAAGAGCAATAACCCTGAATTTTGTAGTTCTGTTTTCCTTTATAGTTTTGCTATAAGCATATGTACTTTTTAAACTGGATATGACTGCATTTTGCTCTCTTCTGGGAACTCCAAAATAAGTCACTGCTGGTCAGGTTCACTTGTGCATAACTGCAATTATTTGCTCTTGTGCCATGTTCCTTCTCATAAATATGCTACCGAGCATTAACCCATTCCCTTGCTGATGAACACATAGATTTCTTCTGCACATTAATCTGCTGACATGCACAGGGCTTCTCTAGGATGTCGTCTCAGGAGAGAAAGACGACATGGGGAGAGCTGTGAATCACCAGCTCAGGCGAGCTATGCCAAGAGCTTCTCCGCAATGGCTTGATTCCTCTCTGCACCATGTCATGGACAACACTTGGAATTAACTGATTTTCTTGTTTATTTAATTTAGTAGAAGAGAATGAATTGCCACAGTGCTTCTTACTTGCACCCTCTATGGAGTGAGATTATATTTTTTATAAGGTTATTGGTCAAGTATTACTATTTTTGTTGTCTATCTACTGTCCAGTAACTCATAGACGTCTTTATCTGCTCACTTCTGTGTATCTGTGCATCCATCTGTGCTTGGTGTTTGCAATCCCAGCCCTGGAAAAGTAGAGACAGGCACATCTGTGGGGTTCGCTAACTGTCAGCCAAGCCTGCTAGAACCCCAGGCCGGTGAGAGGAATGATGGCTGAGATTGTTCTCTCACCTCTGTGTGCACATACACACAGGCACACACATCGAGTAGTACAAACGTGTAAATGTTAGAAAAACAGATGTGAACATGAACGCAGTGGCAGGCTGTCATAGTCCAAATGGCTAGACTAAAGTGGTGGATGATGTCACATCCCAAGAAGAAAGATGTGCTCCTGGTCCCACCTCAAGTCCAGTTCCCCACCTTTACCTTCTAGTTCTAACTCCTGTTCCCCATTAGGACTGATGGGTCAGAGTAAGGTGGCCTCGTTCATGTTCTCTCATCTCTGCACCAGGAGCACCCAAGCCATGGTGGGGATCTCCTGGCAGTTCTGTTACTTACTCTAAGGGTACCCTCCATTTTCTGAGAAAAATCATAGCTGCTGAGTCCTCCCCAGTCTCAGAGATGTTGGTGTTCCCTCTGCCCTGGTTCAGCACTCAATATTAGAGAAACTGAAAGGAAAAGCGGCTCCCTGCTGGGCTCCACAGTGGTTGGGTCTTATATTTTCCCATCAAGAGCCATTCCTGGAACTCTTAAGCTTTCTCTCATCCCCTTCAAGTCACATCTTAACAAAAGCCTCCTATAAACTGAACTGTATTATGTATGGGCTCCAATGCCCATGACCTTATAACTGGAACCCTTTGGTACAGTGGTCCAGGGAAAATATTACAGCCACCTCTCCCCCAGGATATACTTGGCAATGTCTGGAAACATTTTTGGTTGCTGCGGTGCATGGTGGTAGAGGCCAGGGATGCTGCTAACTGTCTTACAATGTGCAGGAAAGCCCTGGTAATAAGAATTACCCAGGCACAAATATCAACAGCGGCCAGGCAGAGAAACCCCGATCCCCCTCCATCATACTACTCAGGACAGCAAACCACAGTCCCTGACTTCCCTGTGAGACTCCCAATTACACAGCTCTTCCTATGGAGGTGGCTTCTCAGACATATAGATGGATTTCTACCGCTGTATCTGGTCATGGGAGACGGGACTGAAGATCTCACAATTGAATCAAGCTCTTTCTCCTTAGAGGGCCTCTACTTATGACACAGATGCCAGTTTGCATGACACTCTGCCACATGTAGATGACATGGATAATGACAAAGACTCTTCTAAATATTAGGTACTTATTATTGTAAGTTATTAAGTCACACTAAATAATATGGTCTTCTGATAATCAGATTTCACTCAGTCAACAAACCCTGTTTGCCTAGCTGGTGCAGGCACTAGGTTCAGTGCTGCCTGCACAGTGACCCTAACCTGTGCCCTGTACTGCATGCACAGTGACCCTAACCTGTGCCCCGTACTGCCTGCACAGTGACCCTAACCTGTGCCCTGTGCACAGTGACACTAAACTGTGCCCCATGCTGCCTGCACAGTCATCCTAACCTGTGCCCTGTACTGTGTGTACAGTGACTCGAACCTGTGCACTTAGCCCTGGAAGCTGAAGCTCACCAGGTGGATACTTACAAGAGTGCAGGATCCCAGGGTCCCCTCCTGAGCCCATCAGTGATAGAAATCTAAAATCCCTCTCGGCCTAACCCCGGGCTTGAGAATCTCACGTGCTGATTTTCTGTATCTCTGAAAATAATCTAACGTTTATTCTCTTGTGTTTCCCATTTGCATCTGAAACATGGATAGGGAGGGAGCAGGATGCCTTTACACAGGAGGGCAGGACATTTCCACAGGGACACAGTCATGGACTTTACCTTCAAATTGGATGTAGATAGCTTAGGCTGAACATCAGACACGGATGTTTGTGTGGACAGGACAGAGACCGCTTGCCTGCTCCTCATCTCTGGATTGAGCTCAGCACACAGTCCCAGCTTTGTTTGGTAATGTGGTCTCCTGCTCACCAAGATCAGTGACTTCTCGGATTACTTTCAGTTTAATCTCTAAGCCCTTTTTCTGACCTGCTTCCCATTTGAGCTTCCAGTGGACCATTTAACATACCAGCTACCATGAACCATCAGCCTAAACTTTACTGCAAGCAAAATTCTTCCAAGCTGCTGCAAGCACCTTAACACCAATGTCTAAAATCGAGAAGTTCTCTCACTGTGTAGATGTATGTGTGTGTGTGTGTGTGTGTGTGTGTGTGTCTGTATCAGTGTAACCTAGTTGATCACTTTCAGCCCAACTGTTTCATCTGACTGTGACCAATTTAAAAATAAAATCTAATAGTAAAAGAAACATGAGGTATGCAAGCCATGTGGATGATCCCAGCACTGAGGCAGATGGCTCTATATAAATATGAGTTTCTATAGCAAGTTTCAGGCCATCTAGAAGTACATAACAAGACCCTGTCTTAAAACACAAACAAATAAAAAGACACCTATATAATAACCAACAATAGATCTGAGCCAATGTGTCATTGTCATCGTTAGACATCTCAGAATGTTCCAGGTCTGTCTTTTTCACCTCTCCTGAGCTCGCTCACATTCTGTTCCTCTAGAGCGCTGCTCTCATTCTTCAAAAGTCTCCATGCTCTCGCCTCATTCTCGGCGTCTCCTCCTTCCTGTAGGCAGCCCCCTCATTGACCCCTGGGCTGGTAAATGTGACACTCAAACTCACTCACAGATGAATCACTAAATACTGCAATCTCTGTGCTCTTACTGAAAGCCATTCAGTTGATAGATGACTTCCCGAGTCAGAGACATCATTGAAATCTCAACTTTGTATACAAGGCACAGCCTAAGACCACCAAAGTTCCCTTGATCCGTTCACCCCACCTCTGGGCAGGAGAGCACGCTGAAACTTCAGACAACACATCTATCTGGATGCAAATTTCCACCCGGCTCAGTGTTGTTGCTCCTACTGACTTAAGCTCCCACAGCCCAGCATGCAAATAGTGAGCGCTCAAGCATAAGACCCCCGCAGGAAAAGACCTGAACCCTGACCTTACCTATTTTCACAGCTTCCGCTTTCAAGTTGAAATCCCAGTTCCTTGGCAACTTCAGGGACATCTTGCTTCCGATTTGGGTGAGTGGCTGGTCAAGTGGCCAGTGTGTCACAATCTGTGCCCTTCTGGCTATTCTGATCTTCTCTTCGGTTCGTCTGCCTTCTCTGCCTAGTGATTGCTTCGCGGGCACTCTTACATGCCAGGCTGATCTGCCCACGTGTCTCTTCCTTTCTCTCAGACGGAAGGTCCATCCATCTGTCACTTGGGGATGGCACCCAAGCTCCCCTAATCCCACCCACAGTCCCCTAGGGCTGGCATCTTGCTTTGTGTTGAGTTTTACCAGAAATATCCCAGTTGACGCTTTGCCCTGTGGGAAGCAGGGCGCTGCGCAGAAGAATCTCAGGCCTTACTGAACCGAAGTTGTGATAAACAACAGCCTCTGCTTTT
>LOEQ01000164.1:789105-808014 GCA_001685075.1 Bramus lutescens
GTGTTCCCTTTTCCCCACAACCTTTCCAGCATAAGTTGTCATCAGTGTTTTTGACGTGGCCATTCTTACAGGTGTAAGATAGAATCTCAGAGTTATTTTGATTTGCATTTCTCTGATGGCTAAAGATGTTGAACATTTCTTTAAGGATCTACTTTCTTAACCCTTCATGAAATATCCAAAACATCCTCTCAGTAACTTCCAGGTAGCTGAAGTTATTTTCTAGAAGCAATCCCCCTCCCACCCTCAACTCCCAATGTAATACTGCGACCTCTTTAACACGTCTGTGGCCATTCTGTGACACACACACACACACACAAATGTAGATGTGACTACTGGTTGCATGTAATACTTGATCTCAGAGTTAATATCAGCATTTAAGATAGGATTGACACAACCCCCATGTGCCAGCAGCTACCCATCAAGAGAAATCATGACTGCTTAGAAAATTGCAGCCAATGAAATCTATGTAGTATGTGAACTTATTGTTATTCATTAAAATCTGATGTTGTAGAAAGAAATGGTGGGTTGTGTGGGTGTGTGTGCACGCGCACGTGCGTGTGCGCACGCACAAGTGCGATGATGTGCTCACAGTGAATATACTATATTTTGCTTCCTCCGGCCAGTGCCACAGTCCTGAGAGCCAAATCACAGGCCCTGCATTCTTGTTAAGCACGTGTTACCTTCCTTCACATGAACGGCAGGCAGCCTTCTCCTGACTCTCAGTACTAAGGACTGGTTCCAGCCTGGAAAAAGACTCAGGAGAAATTACAAAGACCCCCAGGCTTTGATATCATCCAGCGGGAATGTATTCCTCATGCTGAAAGCTCATCACAGTCATTCAGTGTAAGTGAAATTCTGCTTCATCAGTGCGAGTGAAAAGATCCTTCAGTGAAGGACTTCCAAAGGAGCCACACAGAGAGAAACAGGTGAGCCATGGGTGTGACCTTGCTTCCTGTCCACATTTGTTCGTCGCCCAAACCACTTTCTGTTTGTCTGACTCACCAGTCAGTGAAACCATAACCCCATGGCAATCGGGAACAGCCCAGAGACCATTAAATGCAATATTCAAAATCAGCTGCCACAGACCCGACTCTGATAGGGTTTACAGAGAGTGTAGACTGTTGGGTCAAGCCTGACATATTCGTCCGATATTTGTCCATGCATGGGGGGGAAGAGTGAGGACTGAGAAAGAGACAAGAGACAACAGAGTCTGGAGGGCATTTAGGAAATACTGAGATTTGCCCCATGTCTATTTCTCATAGCCTTATATACCCCAATCCAAAAAGCAGGAAGAAAGCAAAATACTTCTTTACCAAGATACAAAGAACAAACAAAGTAATTACCTTCTTAATAACCAAAACATCAAGTAGCCCCACACTAGGTCAAAACATCCTGTCAGGAGCCACAGCATAGGTCAAACCTCCTGTCATTTGACCTTGAAGGAGCAAGAATACGTCTGAACTCTCTGGCCTTTAGTCAAGGTGGACAGGATTCACTTCGGTGACCTCCCACAGAACCCTTGACTGAGAAGGTTACAAGTGCAAGCCTCCTTTGGCAGCTCCTTACAACTTCTGTGCAATCCTGGCTGAACTGAGTTTTCTCTGGGCTCTTAGTCTCCAGTCTCCTCCCCACATCCCTGACCCAAACCAGCACAAGGGGCCATGGTTGGCACAGGCGGGAGGAAGGCACAGGGTTTGGTTCCTGAGGGTTGCTGTGTCTGTGATTAACCAGCTCTCTCTGAAACTGACACTCTGCCCCCTAGGACCCTGACAATAAGACATGCCGTGATTTCCCCTCTTGTAGTAACAGAAAGGTCAATGAGCTGCAGGACCAGTGTCTTCTTTCAAATCTTAGCTAGTTGTGTGACCCTGGCCTCAGTGGCAAGCCTCCCTAATGTGCTCCTCAACTGAAAAGCAAGTGGGCTGGATGACGTGGTCTCCAAGATGCCTTCCTGGACAGTGTGAGTTATGTGGGATAAGATAATTCTCATAATCTAATGTTCCAAAAATTTGAACCCAGCAGCGACCCAGCATGCAAAGCAAATGGCTTGTTGGCTAGAAATGACTTCCTGTGAATATCACTGGTAAGCTCTTTGTTTTCATGGTAGGCATATTTCCTCACAAGAATTCTCTTCCCTTAGTTAGAATGTGATGCTATTTCTCCTGCAGCTACATCGGTTTGACTATAAACCCTCATGTAAAACACAATTCTAGTTTCTGGTTTCCATTCTGCCATGTAGCTAACGAGTAAATGGACTTGTGATATTTCTTCTGACTCACTCAGTTAATAAGGAAAAAAAAATAACAGCTCAAAATTGTCTTGGCAGGCCAGCATAATGGTTCAGCGAGGGGAAAGAGGGTCTTGACCATCAAGCCTGATAATCTAAGTTAAATCCCCAGGACCCATATGGTAGAAAAAGAGAACCCCTTGGCACATATGCCATGGCAAAAGTCCACATGTATATATACATGTACGCATGTGTGCATGCACACACAGACAGAAATATTTAAAAATTTGATTTCCTTTGGCTATATGAACAATGTAATATTTTCTAACCAAGTCATTTTTTTGCCATTTATGTGAGCGTCACATTAAATTGACCAAACCTCCTCTGCCTCACTGACATGCAGCATAGCACCGACTGGGCTCCAGACACACAGAAAGGGTTGATGACCTGAGATGAAAGCAAAGGGCACAGAGCAAACGATGGAAGATAGTAGTGCTGTTCTCAGTCTTATTCTTACGTGGCTGCCACAGATCTGGCTGTGCATGAATGCTTCCTCTAGCGAGCACACAGCAGCTGAGTCCATGCTGTGGGATAGAGTAGGAACACCCAGGACAGTTGTCCTAGTTCGTTTTTCTGTTACTATGGAGAAACATTCTGATCCAAAGCAATGGGGGAGGAGGGAGTGTGTTTGGCTTACATTTCCAGGCTGCTCATCACTGAGGGAGGCCAGGGAAGGAGCTCAAGGCAGGAACTGAAGCAGAGGCCGTGGAGGAACACTGCATACCAGCTCATGCACTGTCTCTGGCTAAAATAGCTTTCTTTCCTCTTTATTCCCTCCCTCCCTCTTCTTCCCTCTCTCCCTCTTCTCTCCCTTTTCCCTTCCTCCCTCCCTCTCCCTCTCTCCCTCCCTTTCTCTCCTCTACTTCCCTTCCCTCCCTCCCTTCCTTCANCTCCCTCCCTCCCTCCCTTTCTTCCTTCCCTCCTTCTCTCCCTTCCTTCCTTTTTTCTTTCTTTTTGGTTTTTGAAGACAGGGTTTCTCTGCATAACAGCCCTGGCTGCTATGAAAATCTCTCTGAGGACCAGACTGGCCTCATATTCACAGAGACCCACTGCCTCTGCCTCAGAGTGCTGGGATTAGAAGTGGACAGCACCAAGTCTAGCAGAGCTAGTGCTGTGGGGTGACTCTTCTGTACGCTGTGACTATATGCTGCTTTCATTGGTCTCGCTCCTACCTCTAGAGCGAGTCCTTCAGTTCAACGCCCTGCAATCAGTACCACGGTGGCTGTTGATAAGCACTCTGCACTGAGCCGTCCCCTCAGCCCACTGCTGGTTTGAGGGTTGTTGCAGAGAGCCTTTATTATAACCCCACAAGTCCAGTTTCTTCGGGGGCTGGCACAAGTTTGGTCAGTTTCTTCAGATGCCTTTTCTGCTCTGCTTCTGTTGAACAGATCCTGTAGCTTTCATCCTTGGTCTGATTTATTGCTGTATTGCAGCTATTGATTATGCACTTATTGAAACAGTCATTCATCCTGGAATGAAGCCAGGCTGTTCATGGGGTTCGATTTTTTTAATGTGCTTTTAAATTTAGTATGCAAGATTTTCGTGGAGAATTTTTGCATCTATGATTATTGAGAAAACTGGTCTGTATTTTCTGGTCATTCAAGTCCTCATCTGGTTTGGGAATCCTGGCTTTAGAAAATGGGTTCCGGAGAATTTCTTTCTTTTCACTTTATGGACAGGTTTCCGGAGAATCCATGTCTTGACTGAGTTAACACTAGCAGCCAAACCCTCTCTTCCTGCAGCGTTCTGTGTTGGAAGAATGCTCATTATTCTGCTTATCTCTTTAAGTTTAAGAAATACTTTCACGAGGCATTGGTGGCACATGCCTTTAGTCCCAGCTCTCAGGAAGCAGAGGCAGGTGGATCTCTGTGAGCTCACAGCCAGCCTGGTCTACTAGAGCTAGTTCCAGGACAGGTTCAAAAGCTACAGAGAAACCCTGTCTCAAAAAAACAAAAATTAAAAAAAGAAATACTTTCTTGGTTCAATTTTTAAAGACAATCTGAATCTAAATTTTTATCTAGTTTTATACTTTCCAATTTATTGAAGTATAAATTCTCCAAATATCCTAACAATCCATTGATCTAAGTGGTATCTGCTATCTTATCAACTTTTCCATCTCTAGGTCTGTAGAATCTTTTCTTTCCTTTCCTGATCTCTTCTAACTTGGTTCTGGGCATGTCAATCTTGTTAATCTTCCCCCTCCCCCCAAAAAAATTTATTAGTTCACTAGTCCTTTGTACTTTGTATGTATTGTCCTATAGACTCCTTCATTAAATTTAGTTTTTTATTATTCTTATTCTTACCTTCCACTTGTTTTGGGTTCAGCTTATTCTGCTTCTCTAAGATCTTGAGATGCACTATTGAATTATTTGTTTGTACTATATTTTTTTTCCTAGATAGGGCTTCTCTGTGTATCTCTGACTGTCCTGGAATGCACTTTGTAGATCAGACTGGACTCGAACTCAGATATCCCTCTGCCTCTGCCTCCTGAGTGCTGGAACTAAAGTGTGAGCCACCACCACCCTGGCTGTACTCTGTTTTCATTTGTGATGTATCCAAGTCTTTTGTCGTTTTTCTTTGATTGTTTATCTTTTTGTTGTTTGGTTTTCATTTTTAATTATTATTAAAATATTTGGATTTAAATACCTGTCAGAGGCACATATTACAAATGTTTTCTCCAGTTTGTGGCTTTGCTGTTTGTTTTCTCAGTATCTCAAATGAGCAGAAAACTTTAATTTCAGGGAGTTCTAATATGTCGAAATTACACTTTCTGTTATGCTTTTTATGTTTTCTGTCTGATGAGTTTGATTCTTGCACCCAAGGTTCTGAAGATACTCCCTGATATTTTTATTGCAGTTCTTGCCTATATTTTAAATCTTTGATTCATCTACAATAATTTTATTGTATCTATAGAGAGAAGATTTGAAGTCTATTTCTTCAGCCACATTTGCAGCAAACAAAAAGCTCTTTTTACACCTTAGGTTGTCTTTTCAAGAATGAATTGCCCATATAGGCTTGTGTGGGTATTGTTCTAGACTCCTCGCTTCCCTGATTGTGTTGCTTATCTAATGCCAACACCATACTGTATCCCTTAGATCGGTGCTGTGCTGTTTGAAGTGGAGTGCTGTGGCACGTGCCTTTTAACTTTGTTTTAACCCTCTTTTCTTTCTAATTCTCCCAATATGTAGAGATTTATCAATTCGTATGAATCTTAGAACACACCTGTGGGAAATGGGGAGACAGCTCCGTGGTTAAAAGTGTGTGCTGATCTTGCAGAGGACTTGGACTCGGTTCTTAGAATCCACATCAGACAGCACACAACTGTCTTTAACTCCAGCTCCAAGGAATCCTGGGCCCTTTTCTGGACTCCATAGGCACCTGCACTCAGGTGCACATACCCACACATAGGTAAAACTCACATAAAAAGTAAATATTGAGACTGAACATGAAATTTTCAATAGAAAAGCATTATTGGGACTTTCAAGTGGAACTTAATTGAAGCCACGAAAGTGGGAAGAGGAAATCTTCACAAAACCAAGTCTTCTAAGCCATGCACATCAACAAGTTGACTGAATGGACCTATTTGAACTGTTCTTAGTTAATTCGACTTCATTCCCCCTTTAACAATTACAGAATTCTGTACTTGTAAGTGTAGCCAGGTCCACAACATTTCTTCCTGTCATGTCCACCTCGACCAGCAAGAAAGACGCAACACTCGGGCTCTTCTATATGCAGTTTATTCAGGAACCTTGAACAATCTTCTCCTCTCCGGGAAGGGCGCTTGCAGACTATATACTCTATGGGCTACCAATCCCAATAAGCCATGTGGCAATCTCTAATAGGCCCACATACACGAAAGCAAGCCTGCTGATCAGCCTTAGCCAAATAAGGACTTGTTTATCACAGAGAGCACTCGCTGTCAGGCTAGTGGAAGGCGGAAACCGGTGCCATCTTTAAGGCGTGGCACTACGCAGCTCTCCACATCTTCCTAACTGTCCAGTGAAAACCAATGCTGTTGTAGACCGTAGTGCTGAGACATTTACTCTCCAGTTGCTTGCTGCTGTCATGTTCTTAAGCACTGGGCTTTCTGTTCACGTGGACTGATCTGCAAACTCGCCAACTGAATTGCTGACTGTAGCAGGTTGTTTACAGGTTACCTGGGCTTCTGCACATAAAACTCACTCCATCATGTAAATGATAGGGTTCCCCCCCCAAATCTTGATGCCTTTTGTAAAATTGTCCTGATTCGGTGAAGCTGGTGGGGTGTGTACCAGTTTTGAGTAGAACAAGTCAGAGCAGGTGACTGGGTCATGACGCTGGTCTAAGGAGAAGGACATTCATGTAGATTCCCTTCTGCAGCTCAAGGTTAAGCTTGTTTGGTTTCCAACTTGCAAACTTTGTGTGATTGTTCATCCCAGCATCTCCAGTGCTTAAAGCACCATCTGCTGTAGAGTAGATGTGGAGTAGATATATTTGGAAAGAACATGTGACTTGATATCTTTAAACCCTAGAAATCCTGTATGAAAGGCAATATTTTTTCTACAAAAAAACATAGTAATTGTTTGTGCAACCTTAAGGAAATTTATAGGTTCAAACCACCTTTTCCTAGAAAATAGGGCCTTTAGATGAAGTAATTGTTAAGATCTCTTTCTGGTCGTGTAATATGTGTGTGGACCTGAAAGTTTCCATAGAAACATGTAGGAATCCTGGAAGCCCTGCTGTGTTAGGAGTGGATGAAGTCCTGAGTGAGTAGGTACTGTTTGACACATGCACTGCCAGCCAAGGACCAAGGCCTCAGAGCTGTGAGAAACTGGCAAAGCTTTTCCCTCAGATCAGGCTCAGAGGGCTGGCAAAGCCTTTGCATGGTCCAAGAGCAAAAGCTGAAATGTGTGTGAAACCTAGCGACCACAGCTTCCTCCTCCCAGTGCTCACAGCCTGAGCCTGCTCACCTAAGGATCCTCCTGCCAAGGCTAGCCAACTCCTCCCACTGTACTGTAGGCAGTTAAAGCACTGAGGTTCTGGGTTGATGGTGCAGTTCCATCAGAGCACATGACACCTGACCCCAGCTTTTCCGTATGTGTGTCTGTCATTTCTTCATTTCTTTGTCACCCCTAGCTGGCTCAAGTTCCAACCACATGGAGAGCAGTAGAAATGCTTTTTAACTGAAGAATTAAATGAAGACAAGTATCCACATAGCCCAGTAAGCAGGGTGCACTCTGGTCTCAAGCTGTCTCTGCAGCAGCTGTTGAAGCGGTGTTCAGACCCACTGGAGAACCGATTCCTTGCAGTTAACCACATACCAGGGTGGCCCACACTTTTCTTGAGTGGAGATATCTGTCATGTTACTCAAGCATCACGAGAAATCATCTCTATGTATGAAAACTAACTTAATAAATGGAAGATCCCTGGTCAGGGATTAGCTGCTATGAGACACTTTGTTGTTCTGCAGGTGAGGATTGTGGGGGGGAGAGCCATGCTCGCATGAGTTTCTGGGACTCTGGAGCCCATCTGGAGGCAAGAGTGAGGTCATGAAGAAAATATGTCCAGTGTTACTACATCAGGGCTCCCATGCTAAGGTTTGGAGAAGACATTTGGCCACAAATCAGAGAAACTTATCTCCCCTCTATGTTGGCTCTAACCATCAATGTGGCTATCGTGGGCTCCAGGTCTCCAATATGTGATAAAGAGCTGTCCCCAGTAGACATAACACGTTGGTATATGTGGCTCAGATCCTTTCAAAACCTATGAGAATAACTGTGCTGGGAATTTTTAACAAAGGAGTCAACAGAGGAAAATTGGCAATAAAAGTTTTCAAGTTGGAAACCAAACAGGCTTAACTGTCCAAAAAAGCTACATCTCAACACTCAGTGTAGACAGATGAGAAGCTGTTTGCACCATAGAATCCTCAAAGTTCTGAGCATCTCTTAAGTCCTGGATCCTTGGATATAACACTAGAGATTAGGCTGAGCACTGGAAGATGGGAAGAGCCTGTTAAAACATTATTGATTCCAGACCCCCCATCTCTAATGAGCTGATGCCTGTTCTGGCCTTAGGAGAAAACTAGAGGCTGGTTTAGGGGAAAGACTAAGCTGAAGTTTGGGACAGAAAACATATTTGACAGAGGGAGGGATCACTGTAAAACAGGGGGTGCTGGGTAATATTATTTTAAGATGTGTTACTTTTGTTTATGCTGCATTTGTTTAACTCTGTGAAGTTGTGATTCTATGCTTGTCTAAAACACCTAATAGTTCTAATAAAGAGCTGACTGGCCAATAGTGAGGCAGCAGCAAGGATAAGTGGGGTTGACATGCAGAGAGTATAAACAAAAGAAGGAGCAAGAGAGAGCAGGGAGAGGAGGACATCAGGGGTCAACCACCCAGTCAGCCACAGAGTAAGAAGGAAAGTAAGACATACAGAAGTAAGAAAGATAAAAGCCCAGGGATAAAAGGAAGAGGGGATAATATAAGTTAGGAAAAGCTGGCTAGCAACAAGCCAAGCTAAGGCCAGGCATTCATAAGTAATAATAAGCCTCCATATATGTGATGGATTTGGGAGATGGGTGGTGGGCCCCCAAAAGAGTCTAAAAAGCCAGAAGAGTAAAGCTCTTGTGATATGGGATCCCCTCTGTATGCTGTGAATACCATTGGTTAATAAATAAATTGTCTTGACCTGTGATAGGGCAAAAGAATAGAGCTAGGTGGGGAAAACTAAACTGAATGCTGGGAGAAGAAAGGTGGAGTTTAGAGATGCCATGGAGCCACCGCCAGAGACAGACATGCTGAAACCTTGCCAGTAGGCTATGAGCCTCATGGTAAAATATAAAATAATGTAAATGGGTTAAATTAAGATGTAAAAGCTAGCCAATAAGAAGTTATAGCTAATAGGCCAAACAGTGATTTAATTAACACAGTTTCTGTGTGGTTATTTCTAGTCTGGGCAGCTGGGAACAAACAAGTGTCCTCCTACTACATTCTTGAGCTAAAGGCTGAAAACACAGAGGGGGAAGGAGGACACCTTCTCTGGACACTCGACTAGCACTAGTGAGAGCACTGAAGGAAGATGTCACCCTCAAAGAACGCAGCCCAGCTAAGGACCCTAGAGCCACCCCCAGAGCAGTTGCCTCCGAGATAACCTCAGGATGCCCTTTCTTAAGCACGAGCATCAATCAAGAAGTCCTGGCATCTGAGAAAAGCATGTACTGCCATAGACAGACCAAGGAACACAGAGAAGATGAGCAAAACTGCATTCCTGGTGCACATCTGGGGCCAGGCACTGTGTGTGTATTTGCACAACTAGTTCTCACAAGTGCCACTTAGGTTAAACCTACTGAGGTAGCCAGGCAGCTGTCTGCCCACTGGCTTGTTTGAGACAATATCTCACTCACTGTGTAGTACAGGTTGGCTTCTAAATCACAATCCTCCTGCCTTAGCCTTCAGAGTGCTGGACTAACAGGACTGGGCCACCATGTCTGCAGAAACTGATGCTGTCATCATCCCCATTGCAAAGGAGGAAGCAATTGTTACACAGCCACTAAGGAACTTGCCTAAAGTCACTTGACCTAAACAAAGCAAAGAAGCTATTATTCTAACCAGGCACTCTGACTTGTAACCATTGAGCCTGTCTTTGTTTGGGTTACTGTTGCTGTGATGAACACCATGACCACAGCCAACTTGAGGAGGAAAGGGTTTATTTGGCTTCTGCCCCCTCCTCAGTCTATCAGGGAAGGAAGTTAAGACAGGAACAAACAGGGCGGGAAACTGGAGGCGGTAGCTGATGTAGAGACCATGAAGGGGTGCTGCTTCCTGGCTTCCTTCTTGTGGCTTGTTCAGCCTGCTTTCTCATAGAACCCAAGACCATCAGCCCAGGGATGGCACCAGCCATAATGGGCAGGGCCCAACCCCATCAATCATTAGTTAAGAAAATGCTCTATGGCTTGACTGCAGCCGAATCCGGTCAATCTCCAGAGTATGGTTCTCACTCCTCAGATGACTCTAGCTTGTATCAAGTTGACATAAAATCATTCAGAGCACAGCCTAAAATATAGTGGCCAATAAATTAAATAAAGCATATCAGATAGCAACAAAATACCATTAAGAAAAAAAAAACCTCAAAAGCTAAAAGATGACACTATATCTAAAGAAACAAGAAAATTGTTATTAAATGGAACACTTAATGAAACACCAGGATCTTAGCAACCAGAGCTGGGGAACAGCAGTAAAAAGCTCAAAGGAGTGGAAGCTTTCCGGAAATGGAGTCTGAGCTTCATAGCTCACCCCAAGGTTGACGCCTGTGTTGATGCACTTGGCCTGCTCTCACACGCAAACTCATAGTTCTCAGTGCGGTGGACTGAACACGTAATGTCAAACACTAATTCAGAGCCACAGCAGCCCTCAAAGTTTGAAGGACAAATCATTCCCTTTCCTGGGGCCTGTGGGACCCTGGCTGGTCAGTAATGGAGCTCTCAACCCCTCTCTTCCTTGCTCCGACCACATAGCTCCTTCTTCTTCTTTACTTCAGCTCCTTGGTCCTCTATGAATTTGCTCTTGCAAGCTCCAACAATGAGAAAGACTGCCAGGGCCTTTGCAGGGCTGGTTTCTTCATCTTCACCTCCATGAAGCCAAGTTGACTAGGAACCCAAACCACCCCCAATTCCTCCTGGGCCTCTTCCCTCCAATTGCCACATGCTAGCTCTTCAACCAACCCTTTACAACACATAACACTATGAAGATTTCTGTCTATGCTCTTCCTTGGATTGTCTGATTGATGTAGAATTTGTGGAGCTACACAAGGACAATAGCTTTGCTTTGTTGGTTGCTGAATTCCCAGCATGCCCTAATGTACAGCAAACACCGAACAGACATTTGTTAACTAATGATTAACGCTGGGTGGTTAACAATAATGATACAAAAAGCAATGACCATTCTGATAGGATTTCTAAATGTTTTAATTTGCAAAATAATAAAGTAGCACTTTGTGCAAAGTGAAGGAAATTGGTTTCACGCTATTTGCTCAGCCCACAACCCCTGGAGTGGGTGACAGACTTAAGATATGGGCTGAGCAGTGTGTGCTAGCAGCTCTCTGAGCCCCAGAGATCCCTCCCTCCCGGCAGATCCTCAAGCACAGGCAGAAGTAACACAGCCATGATCTTAGTTGAGCTTGAAGGTTTGAAGTCTGCTTGAACATGATCCTCCCACCAGGACAACAGGGAGGGAGAGCCCTGCTCGCCAACAAATGAGCCACATCCACCCCTGCGAAGGGAGTCATGACCAGGGGCTCAGGAAAACACTTTGGAGGAAGAGTAGTCCTGGAGCTGGTCCGCCTCTCCAAATCCTGAGGACCACAGTTGCGGGGCAGGGTTTTTTTAAGCCTTGAAAGAGGGTTTTCTGAGAAAAGCAATTAGCCTGTGGCTCATATGGAGTATCTCCACTGGATGAGGGATATAGCGAGAACAAGGAGAAATCCAGTGGAGATCCAAATAACTCATCTCAGCACAAATACTCATCTCACTCCTCAAAAATGCCTGGCCCCAGGGAAGGGCCCTTCTTCCTCAGCACAACAGAGCAAGACCAGTCACTGGAGTCCAACTGTTAGCCCAAAGCAGAGAGGAGCTAAAATTGAGCAGCAAAATCTATCAGCCAAGTCTGGAAGCAGAGCTGAGGCTTTGGAAACTTAGCCTTTCAGAGTGATCCCAAAGCAACAGGCCTGAGGGAGTTCAATGTCCTTAGCATGGGAGGTTGGAAGTCCAAAGCCACCACCCTGCAGCAGGCTGGTGAGAGAGCTGGATGCTCCCCCAAGGCTGTGCAGGGGAGAGTGTTTGTCTGACGTCTTGAGCACCAGGTGCCTTGTTTCTGATGCCTTCCCTTCAACTTCTGATTGCAGAGTCACCACCACCTAAAATCACACATAACGCACCTTCAAGTCGCAAGGATGCTTCTGATGCTGTTCGGGGCTCACACTAATATAACCATACTGACCACATGAGGCAGCATTCACAGGTTCCTGGAATTAAGAACTAAATATCCCAGGGTCAGTGTTTCACTCATCACAAGGTAAAGAGTAGCTTGCGCATGCGTGTGTATGTGTGCGTGTGGTGTGTGTGTGCACACGGGTAGAACACCCTCATAGAGAAGACACTAACACCTGACTGCTGGTTCTTCAGACCAAATGAGCTTGCATTTCTCAGGGAAATCCTTGCTTCTTAGTCAGGCTGTGTGCTTGCACCCACCCTATATACAGACTGAGAAATACTAGACAATAGATGTTAATTTTTGGTAGATATTCATGTATACATTTGCCCAAGCATTAACTGAAGTTCACATTATCAAGGTCATGTTCTAGGGTCAGCTAGGTTCATGCTTCATGAAGCCTTGGGCTTCCTGGGCACAGATCCCTGAGGG
Organism: Bramus lutescens; assembly: GCA_001685075.1. Taxonomy (NCBI): domain Eukaryota; kingdom Metazoa; phylum Chordata; class Mammalia; order Rodentia; family Cricetidae; genus Bramus; species Bramus lutescens. The sequence goes on from LOEQ01000164.1 coordinate 801,790, forward strand.
TCGTACGTGCTCCACTGTAAAGGACAGACACTACTCAGATGGGAGGAACTTCAGTAAGGTGCTGTGGATAAGGAGGAGATGAGGGATCCTGCCAAGCACACTGTATGTGAGCTGGTCCTAGAGGAAGTTCTAGAAGAACCTCCTGTGGAGCATCACAACTCACAGGATACAGTAAAGCTGACTTAGCCTGAGGGATGGGGCTGGGGGTCAGAGGCAATGAGTCAAGACCAAGGACGCATGTATGAAGCCCAGACCTCTCTGGGAAGGCTCAATAACTCACAGAAGGCAGAATGGGTGTCCGGCCTTCCTGTTAGGTCACAGAGCTGTGAGCGCCAAGCGGTGCTCCCCGTGGAGGAAAAGTGGGAGGACAGCTTAAGCCTCCATGCTTTTGTGATGTGTTATCACGCATGCAATGACTGATTCCTGAAGGCATTTATCTGGATATACACTGGTCTTGTAGCCTCTTTTAACCTGGAGTGGGGTTTGTTTTGCAAACTTCCATTTTGAAGGTCTTTAGACACCTTCTTTTTTCTCTTGATGATTCCAAAAGTACTGAATGTCACTGAAACCCAAGTGGTTGTACTCATTCAAGGATTCTGGAAGTTGCTGTGTATGTCCACATGAGATGGCCTTCGTCGTTCCTTATTTCTCCTTTGCTGTTCATAAATAAAATGTACTTCTTGGGTCATTTTAGAATTACTGATGTTCAAGCTGTTCTTCTTAGAAATCCATGGGAGACTTTTCTTGGCTACTTCTTAAATTAAAAAGTCAGAGAACCATACACATAGCTCCCAGACAGGAAACAGTTCTAAACCTGGGTTTCAGCAAACCTGCACTCTACACACTGTCTATGTAGTTTGGTGGTATAAGCATCTCAAACAGCAGTTGTGGAAACAGTATCTGGAATCCAGAGCCTCAGAGTTCCCATCTCAGTGGCCAGCTTGTGTCTCTCTGCGCATTAGTGTGTGGAAGCTCACAAGACCATTCCCACATCTGCCTTCCCTTCCTGCTACCTCAGGAAAGTAGGAACGCCACAGTAAAATATGACACCTAGATTGAATCCGTATCACGGTGGCATTCACAACCTCAACCCTTTTCTGAGCGTTAGTAGACAGTGGATTAAGGAAGAAGAAACAAAAGACTTGGCAGGGGCACTCCATCTCTACAATGCTCCTTCTTTCCGAACACTGGCCTTTTTCTGTGCAAAAAGGAAGATGTCTTAGGTACTTGCAGATACTACTGCTTACTGATATCACACCCCAGAGCAACACAAGTCTGGTTTTCACCTGTTAACAGACCCCCATCCCTGCTCCAGACCAGCAGTCCTCGGGAGCTCCATTATCACTGTTCTTAATAGCACCATGCTTGTGAAGCAAGCATACAGCATGCAGAGAGTTGGGTGGTCAGAGCCAATAATGCTTTGGTTATGTGTTATGTTTGGTATAATGCTATAGTCCAAGTCGCAAGCAAAATGGGGCATTTAGGCAATTTTAAAGGAAGAAAGCCCTGTTTCGTGCAATAGCATGCGGCTCTCAGGAAGATCTTGTGTTCAAAGCCAGCCTTGGCTACATGCATTGAAGGCCAACCTCAGTGTTGCAGCAAGATCCTGCCTAGAAACATCAAAACTAAAACAAACAAAAAAAGTAAAATGAAATCGAGAGAGAGAGGGAGAAGGGGGGGGATGATGATGATAAGAAGATGCACTTTGAAGTCAGGCTTAAAAAAAAAGTCTTCATCAGCTTGGTAAAATTAAACCAGAATTATTCTCATCAGATTTTCATGGCGGCACTCACATCCTGGAGAATGCAGATATTCCAGTCATGTGGTTTGACCATATAACTTTTGTTGAATACAAATAAAAGGTTCTGCGGAAGACAAAATGTCATTCTAAATAGCTAGAACAGTTATTCTGGGTGTCCGAATTCCCTCTGAAAGACACTAGAAAAGGAGATCTTGAAAGTACCTTAAACCAAAGGGAAGTTTATTTCTGTCTGAGGCGGTCAGGTCAGGTTGGTGTGCACACTACAGAATTTCAGGAGGCCCATTTTCTCCCCACAGTCGAGCACACGCCTCACTTTAGTTATCAGAGATGGCTGCTGGAGCTCCAGTCATTACAACTGTATTCCTTACACTGCAGGATGTTGAAAAGAAAAGATTAAACAGGTTCCTTCCTTCTCAGGGAAGAAAGGAATGCTGCACTAAGCTTCCTCCTAGATTTTGCTGGCAGATGACTTGTAATCACACTTACCACAAGGGAACCTGTGAAATACAGTATCTACTGTGAGATATAAAGTTGATTTATTTTTACGGATAAAAAATAGAATACTGGATAGTGGAAGGTAGGTTAACTTTCCAGTCATTCTAAAATTTTTAAAAGTATTCTTTTTCTTTCCCTATCTCCTTCTGTTTCTCAAACAGTTATGAAGAGATTCTATAGACTCAACTCCTTCTAATTACACAAGGAGGAGGCTACCTATGCAGCTAGTGTGTGGCTGTCCTGGGTAATTTTATGTCAACTTGACACAAGCTAGAGTCACCTGAAAGGAGGAAACCTCAACTGAGAAAATGTGTGAGGGTATTTCCTTAATTAATGATTGAAGGGAAAGGGTCCAGCATTGTTGATGGTGCTATGGCCGGCAGATGGTCCTAGGTGCTATAAGAAAGCAGGCTGAGCAAGCCACGGGGAACAAACGAGTAAGCAGCACTGTCCATGGACCCTGTATCAACTCCTGGGTCTCCCAGGTTTCTTCCCGGTATGAGTTCCTGCCCTGACTTCCATAGAGGATGCAGAATGCCATGGAAGTGTAAGCCAAATAAGCTCTTTCCAACCCAAGTTTCTTTGGTCATGGTGACTCGTCACAATAGTAAACCTAGCTATGACACAGGACCACTGCAGAAGTGTGCTTCATCACAATAGTAACCCTAGCTACGACACTGGACCACTACGGAAGTGTGCTTCATCACAATAGTAACCCTAGCTACGCTAGACAGTGGACCACTACAGAAGTGTGCTTCATCACAATAGTAACCCTAGCTACGCTAGACAGTGGACCACTACAGAAGTGTGCTTCATCACAATAGTAACCCTAGCTATGCTAGACAATGGACTACTATGAAAGTGTGCTTCATCACAATAGTAACCCTAGCTATGACACTGGACCACTATAGAAGTGTGCTTCATCACAATAGTAACCCTAGCTATGACACTGGACCACTACAGAAGTGTGCTTCATCACAATAGTAACCCTAGCTATGCTAGACAGTGGACTACTATGAAAGTGTGCTTCATCATAATAGTAACCCCAGCTATGACACTGGACCACTGCTGAAGTGTGCTTCAGCACAATAGTAACCATAGCTATGACACTGGACCACTACGAAGTGTATCCAGGAACAGAGAGATGTAGTCACATGGAGTCTGTCTGGGTGGAAAGGCAGCTGATTCAGTCTCATATCCTTAGAAACTTATGGGTCCTTGGATCTTCTGGAATTTTCTAGTAGTTTGCCAAAAGGGTTATCATCTATGGATTTCTCTTTGCAAGATAGCCCTTCTCAGGACTACTTATTGTGATATCAATTTCAGTTGCTAATTGATTTGATTAAGGATGTCAGTCTCCTCAGCATTTAGTAAGGCTCACCTCTGGTCATGCCCCTGATGGCCTTGAATGTCGGCAGTACCATATGAACCATAGTCTCAGACTGAATGAATTGAAGGAAGAAAAAAGCCATATTAACATCTGCATTCATCTCTCTCTGCTTCCTGACTTCTGGAACACATGACCAGCTGCTCCATGCAGCCGCCACAACAGCTCCTCCCTCCGGTTGCTACCTGAAGGTATTTGGCCTCTGCGGAAAGAAAAGGGACTAATATCTTAGGTAAATTCATGAGATGATCTACTTTTCAAAAATGATGCTTCCTGCCTTACATATTTTTAATACTTTTACCTTTACTCATCTTTTATTTTGGAGCAAAGATTGTGTCTGATATGAGAAGACCTGGGAGCCTTTAGATTGTACCAGCTGACCTCTGCTTTGTCAACACTTCTGAGCTTAGATGTGATCAGCTTTATGTTTTGTGAGTGTTCTAACCTGTGAGTCTAATTGACAATGTGACCCCTGCGTGAGTTCACAGTGAAAACTCTCTGACTTATGATTTGCTCTGAGCTTTATTCTTTCTAGCTACTTGATGGAACTGCAGTTTAAATATTTTATCAACACCTCCAATCAATATATCAAGTAATAAATGTTCAGTATACCTCCTAAATCAGCTCCTGTACCAGAAGTTCCAGTTACCCAGACATAAAGTCATAATCCTTTTCTTCTTCCTACTTAGACTCACTTGAGGGTCATGGTCCATATGTACCCCAGGATAGCACAGAATGAGCCCAACACATTTGTGGGTGATACCATCCTGTGGCCATGTCAAAAAGCTAGACCCTCCCACAAGATCCACTCCATCTGTCTCTTTTATTATTGTGCTTCCAAATCAGTCTCTCTGCTTCCTGTCTTGGCCACTAACCCATGTGGTGATTTGAGTAAGAACAGGCCCCATAGGCTCATACATTTGAATGCTTGGTCATCAGGGAGTAGCACTACTTGCGAAGGATTAGGAGGTGTGGCCTTGCTGGCGTAGATGTCGTCTTGTTGGAAGAAGTGTGTCACTGGGGGTGGGCTTTGAAGTTTCAAATGCCCAAGCCAGGCCCAGTGTCTCTTTCTCTTCCTGCTGCCTTTGGATCCAGTTGTAAAACTCAGCTGCTCTTCCAGCGCTGTGTTCCTGAAGAGATGCCCATGTGCTACCATGCTTCCTGCCATGGGGATAATGGACCAAACTTCTGGAAGTGCAAGCCCCAGCTCAGTGTGTTCTTTCATAAGAATTGCCTCGGCCATGGTGTCTCTTCGCAGCAATAGAACACTGATTAAGACACCTTCCAAGATAATAACTTTCTTATAGCACATGGGCACTTACATTTCTATTTGGGAGATATGGCAAAGAATATAACTAAATAAAAAATAATGAGACAGAGACTAGCAGATGTGGGTGTGATAGATGAAAACCATAAGCTGTTTCAGACTGTATTCGTCACCTGACCTATTGTTGTGACTAAATACCCCACAGAGCAACAAGAATGAAAGTCTTTCTTCTCATCACAAGTTGGAAGGACCAAACCCAACGGGAGTTCAGTAGTCTAGAAGGGAGGCAGCTAGAGGTGTGTGGCAGGGAGAGTGTGAACCTGAGTCTCCGTGGGCAGAGAAGCAGGGAGAGGCAGGAGCTGGTGCTTGGCTGGTTTTCTGTTTTCCCAATTTCATTTAGTCCAGGCCCCCGAGTCATTAAATGGTGCACCCACATTCCAGAAAGGCCTTCTCTTCTTAATTAATCCTCTCTGGGAAGCTGTCACAGACACATCACAGTGTTTCTTCTCCGTGTTTATTAATACAATCAATTCATAATTAAACTTGACTGTTACACAAACTCCAAAAAGAACAAAGTCTCCTACACATATTCTAAAATGGTTCTCACTGTAGCCTTGGGAAACACTGTGGGAGTAAAGGGAAGACTGTGATAGCCCTTAATTATATTTATATGCTTTTAAGGTTTTAATTTCTTTCTCAAAGAGACCACAGTTTCAATACTATGGGGAAAACCTCTGCTTACCAGGAATAGAAAATGCTTCTGGTCCTGTGGCATTGTGTTCTCTTGATTCGATCCTCAAGTTCGAATCCTGCCTCATTTGCAAACTTAACAGTTTTGGCCTTCCAGGGAAGGATATGAGTTGGCTCTGTGCAGTCTCTAAATCTTAGGGAAGGGAAGCCAAGTTTTGTTCTGTTGCATTCCAGAGCCTCAGGCTAGACTAGGTAAATAGAACCATCAGAAGCAGCGCTAAGCCATTCTTCCCAAGTCTTGGAGTCGCTGTGGCTGGCTGTAAGGTCAGGAGGTAGAATGAGCTAAAACTTGGCTTGCAAAGGAGCCAGGAATGTCTCTGCTAAACTCCTTAAGGGTCTCCAGAGAAGATCAGACAGGCTGAATAGTCATCTCAAGGATTCCTGGACAGAATCCCACCTCTCTAAGATGTTATGAACCCTGCACCAAGGAATTCTGTGATAGAAGAATGCTGGGCTCAGCTTCCGGAACCTTGAGTCTAACTGGCTCTCAGTGTCCAGCTGGGTGACATTGAACTCCATCATGTCCAACCTTCTCACCCCCACCCTCCCCTACCTCTACCTCAC
>LOEQ01000164.1:811972-823818 GCA_001685075.1 Bramus lutescens
CTGCGGCGGCAGCGCAGCCTCCGACGGATCTGCTCCGTCTGAAAGCCAGGCATCGCCTTGAACCACAGCTCCCGGGACACCCTGGCATAGCACAGGGTCATGGCGACCACAGGGCCCACGAACTCGAGGCCGAAGATCAAGAGGAAGTAGGACCTGTAGTAGAGCTGCTGGTCTACTGGCCAGATCTGGCCACAGAAGATCTTCTCCTGGCTCTCCACGATGACCAGGACGGTCTCCGTGGTGAAGTAGGCGGCAGGGATGGCGATGAGGATGGACACGGACCACACCAGGAAGATGAGGCCCGCAGCTGTTTGACGCTTCATTCGCGGTCTCAGGGGATGCACTATGGCCAGGTACCTGGGCAAGAAAAGAAAGAGGAGTCAGCCGCGGAAGGAGCCTGCTTGTGATACTGATGTCACGGGAGGGAGACGCACAGGATGAGCACTGGAGCATGCCTCAGTTCCACCTCCAACTACTTCCCCCAGCTCAGCCTTCTCATCTGCCCAAGTATTTGGGTGGTTTAAAGATTAAATGAGATAATGAATACAATATTCTTAGCTAAGTTTTAAATCTGACATATACTGGGGAAAATTACTTTTAAATGTAGTAATTATAGTTCCCATGGGTCTCTGGCTAGGCACTGATCCATCATATCTCCTAAAGCCTGCAAGGTTCAAAGTTAAGTAGGCCTGACGACTCCAACTTGAATTAGTTGATAGGAAAAACCACCATTTCCAACCAAAGCATGGGCCAAGGTTTTGTTTTCATTCCAAGTTTTAGAAAGCATTGTTCTGCATGCAGAGAGGAAAAGTGTATTCACCTCATTTTCCACCTGGAAAGATACAGGCTGCTGAAAGATGAGGAACTTTCTCAGGGTTATATAACACAAGACCCTTGACGGAAAACATTTAGACCCCATCTTACAGGGCTGATGTGAAAATCAATTCGCGTATACATGGCTTTTTTTTTTTTAACCACAAAGCATCAGGCAGAAAAAGACGCTGCTTTTGTTCTCTCCTGAAGAGCCTACACTGTTACCACAGAGGTCCAGGAAGCAGAGAGCACTTCATGAGGCTATGAGTCACCCGGGTAGTCTGAATGAACCCTTCCCAGAGTGCACACTTGTGCAGAGAGCTTCGGCTTTCCAGAAGCCTTTGCGCAGCTGGCACAGTTAGAAGGACGGGAGTGGAGTGGAAAGGACTGACCAACACTGGAAACAAACGCTTTCATGTCCATAGCTGATCCCAGGCAGAGTCGATAGCAATGTGACAGGGTCCTGAAGGAGAGCCAGGTCAATTCTGTTCCCTTGCAGACTACCCCTTTGAAGGTCCTCTTTCTTGGGACTTAGATCTGAAGAAAGAACCCTTCTTGTGCTTTTCTGGTTGAATTTCACAAGTAATCATCCCACACTGGGTGAGCCTAGAGGATCCTGAAGTGAGATTCCTGTGTTCTTCCAGCTCCCTGGAGTCTGAAGAAACTGGATTACCCTCTGGACACCCCAGGTGGCTGCTGCTGGCCACCAACATGCATCCCTGGGACTCTAGGCAGCTCCTTAGTGCTAAAAAATAAACAGAATCAAGTGCACTGTTGGCACTGTGCATACACGAGCCCTTCATCGCAGCCATCATGTTGGCTGAAGTGTGGCTGGGTGGTAGAGTACTTGTCTAGCATGTAGAGGCTCTTAGGGTCACATCAAACACACACACACACACACAACACACATACACACACACACACACCATCTCTTAGTTACAGAGTTGTGATTAAATACTCTGACAAAAGCATCTTAAGAAAGAAAGGGCTTATTTTGCCTCACAGTTTGAGGCAAATACATTTTGCTACAGTCCATCCTGGCAGGGAAGTCATGGCAGGAGCTTCAAGCAGCTGGTCACACACATCATATCCACAGTCAGTAGTGATGAATGCCAGCACTCTTCCTGTGTTAGCCATTTCTTACAGCTGATCCTCACCCAGTTAATGCTGCCATCACTGATACACAACCCAGCAGGAAACGTGCAGAAAACTATTCCAGAGATTTCCATCAGCCTTGGCTCTGGAACTCTATATTAGAATGAATTTTACCATAGCAAGCCCATACTTTCATTTAGGTCATCTCAACCCTGCTGAAGGAAACAGAGTGCAAAGATGCCCATTTGCTGGAGCAGCCAGCTGAAGCATGCAGAAGGGCAAGGACTTGTCAAAGGCTGCATAGCTCGCTGGCCCACATCTTTCCATACGCCCCATGTTCTCTCTACAATGCCATTTGCTACCCCCCTAACAGCGGGGGGGGGCATGCTCCCTTCTCCCTGGCCTTCACCAAATCCTAGCAGCCTATCTCTTTTCTCTCGACCACAGACTTGTTTTCTACCTACAGTGTTCCTTGAGGCAGTCAGACCACTAGCAGCAAGTTTTCCCTCTCTATGAGTATGGCTTCACTTGCTCTGAGCCCATAGCTACAGTGGATTAGGTTCAGATCCTCTCAAAGCCAGCAGTTCCCAGAGAATAATAAAGGCTGCCAGGGTGCAGGGTGGTGTGATAACCATGGGCTGGACAATTCAGCAGAGTCTGGGACCCATGTCTAAGGTCTAAGGCCCCCATCTAATGTCTCACACAAAAATGGCGGTTGTTGCAGCTACCAGGCTGGCCACGACATGGGTAATGGACCCCCAGATGATGACCTAATTCGTCAGGAGCATCTGTGCTTTCTGACCATGGACAACACGACTCAACACCAAGGGACACATACCCTGGCTGGTTTCCTCAGCCCTCCAGGCCAGGGGAAGAGGAGTCACCCAGCATTTCATAAGCAGCAGACCAGAATGTTGCAGACACCTCAACACACATCAAAGTGGAGACCCAGAGGCCCTGCCCAAGGGCTGGGGTAGGGGTGGGGACTTCTTGCAGGATCTCGCCAGCTCCTTCAGGTTGTCATCGTCTAGTGGATTTTTATATCTTCTGAAGTATGACCCCATCTTTTTGGATCATGACTCTGAAGACTCAGTCCCTGGTCCACATGCTTCCCCAAGGCTCTGCAGTCACCGGGAGGACCCACTACCTGGCTTCCTTGAGCACCGTCCTGGCCTTCAGAAGACCTGCTGTTGATCATCTGTTGATGACCACATCAAAGTCTGCCTCCTCTGCACCATCTCTTTTGCCCACTGCACCCTGCTCTTCTCCAAACGTCATTGTAAACGCGATCCTGGATTATTATTTAACCGTTTCGCCATTATCCATTCCTTGCCTCGAGTGATCTGTCTACATCTTTTCTCACTTTTGCTGTCTGTGGGTTTGGGGCACCTAGTTTAACTTGAATAAAACTTTACCCCCTGTCAGTGGTTTGGTACTAGGTGAAAAGAAACTTTTTAAAAAGATGACAATCATTTTGGGGAAAAAGGACAAAGATATGTTTACTTCACCTGAGCCTGTGACGCAGTGTGGGGCTAAGCAATAAAATGCTGGAAACACAGTGAGAGAGCTGGGACTGAACTCTGCGGAAAGATGTGGCTCAGACAGGCATGCTGCTTTGGATAAGACATTTCACTCCAGTCCTCAGCTTGCAAGGTTCAGAATATGTATCAGTTATTTCAGCAAGAAACCAGAGCTGTGCTCAAGAAGATTTGGTGGGCTTCAGCCTTGCTTACCTGCCTTAAACCCCAAAGCCATCTCTGTGTTTCTGGAACCGTCAAGTCTGTCCCTGCCTCGAGGCTTTTTGGGCTTACAAGTCCCTTTATCCAAGACACTGTCTCTCCATCCTCAGAACCTTCCTTGTCACTCCTGGGTCATGCGACTGTCGTCTCAGAGACACCTCTCCTGACTCGTCCACATCACCCTCGATTACTCTGCTGGCGTGTCTCTTTGTTGTTGTTATCATTGTTATTTTGTATTGGTCATTTCTGAAATCACCTTCCATAGTTCTTTGCCTGACAGAGAGCTCTCTTCACCCCTTTGGTGTAGCTTTGTCAGGGGCCAGTGCTTTTTTCTGTTTTCCACTGTTATCCCCAGCCTTTGAAACAGGATCCAACACTGAGCAATCACTCCACAAAGACACTCTTTTTGAAAGAAGGCTTGCATGCAAGAGTGAAGGAAAGCTATGGTGGATCTAACAGGGGGCAGCTGGGCAGAACCAAGAGACACTATATGCAGAAGACTAAAGGCAGATGAAGGCTAGGACCACCCAGCCAAGTGAGCTTCTGAAGGGCCAAGTGTGACCAGAACAACCAGCCAAATGCTCTAGAACAGCGAGACTGGCCAGGAGGAGAGAAACTTTCCAGCCTTGATGTCTAGGAAGAGAATGGAAGCAAGAACAGAAGCGCTAAGCCCAGGCTGGCAGAAGGTAAACTGTGCTGTGAAGTAGTGCTTTGTAGCCTGCTTCTAAACCTTATACTGTGATTCATGCATCACAAAAATGACTCCCGGCCCCCTGGAAACAGTCTGGTTTATTCAGTTTTGCTATCACTTGCGGTCTTCTTAATATTGACTTGAGAACCATGATATCCACTCCTTATTCCATGCTTGTGCTGGCTTCATATTATTCTGTCCCAGCACAGCAGCACACCCCTATAATCCAAGCATTTTGATGCATGAGGCAGAAGGATTGTGAGTTCAAAAGCCATCCTTAGCGTTACAGTGAGACCCAGTCTCAAAATACCAAGACAGAAAAAGAAAATGCCTTGTATTGTAGATGTAATTTCATTCAATCATCAAAACAACCGAGTACATGAGATTCCTTTATCATCCTCAAAGCCGGAGGCAGGAAGAGGGCAGATAACCAAAAGCCAGGGGAAGCCCCACCATGCAGGGAGGGGCCTCCACCAACAGACTCAAATCAAGTACACACTAGCGGTTACTGCAGAAATTTCACTAAACAAAATAAAGGCATCCTAGCAGCAGGGTGTCTGCTATAAGAGATGAGAGTGTAGTTGGCCCAAGCTAGGAAGATCAAACCTGAAATATCACTGGCTTTTGAACAGCTCACAAGGGAAAAAAATTAATGACGACTGAACCACAAAACTGAAATTAGATGATAGCAACATATTAAAATAAAAGCCATCTGGGGCCAAGACTACAAATGTCGGCTTAAACAACAAAAACTTAACGTGTTGGGGCAGTGAGTCACCTAAGAGAGGCCTAGGCCAGCACCTGGGGCTTTCTCCCACATGTGTGTGTAATTTTCCAATCAGAAGCCCACTCCAAGCACCAGCAGCCCTCCCCAGAGCAGAGCATGACCAGATTCATCCTTCTCAGTGTGTCTGGTTTGCACTGTGCAGGAGATAGATGCCATGTTTCAAAGCAACTGATGGTGGGAAAATGGGAACAGTATTGAGGATACTGTTCCTGTATCGTGGTTGATCAATATCCCTGTTAGTAGTAGCTCCGTGTTCCTGGCTTCTTTCCCACACAGTTGTTAGCCCCCTCTGTGGTACATGGATCTTATGCAGAAGCAGGACTTCTGTCACAACAGGCTCCCAACTATCCTCGTTCTAGAGGTCAAGAGCATCTCCTGGGTGAAGCCGTGTCACTAATGTAAAAGTCCAAGAAATGACCCCGTATGAGACAAGGCAGCGTTTCCATATTCAGGGGATACTGGAGACAAAGCTGCAGGAGCCTGACCTGGGCAGCCCTGAGAGTCACTGGGAAAGCAGAAAGCCTGGTTGATGCTATCCTCCGCTAGGGTTATTTGGATTCCTTAAGTAAGGGGGCAAATGTCCCAAGGTTGGTGACTTGTATTGAGGACCTCAACATACCTGTTATAGGATGCAGACCAAGGGGGCATCAGTGGCTGACTCTCTGACAGCCTTCTCTGAAGAAAGGAGACTAGAGCCCTGCACCTCAGTGGTCTTAGCGCCAGGCTTTTTGGTGTCCCCACCTTAGAAGCTGACCTTTCACAGGCCATCCAACCCCACCTGTATTTCCAGAAAACTTGCTCAGTTGCTCCGACTTGGAGCCCAAGTCAAACACCCCAGAGCCCTGAGGCCATGGAACAAGGAGAGCCTTGCTTTAGGCTCCCTGGATGAGGAGGATAGCAAGCTGTGTCAAGGAACATGGAAGCCTGACCTCAGGGTAGCTGTCCAGAGACCATAACAAGGTTTTTGTACTTAGAGGCAAATGCACCAAGAGGCTTGCAAAGACTCCCTGAAACCAAGGTGATCCTGGCTCATTAGCACCAGTTCATACCAAGTAGAACATCTCAGAATAAGAAGACATGCAGAGGTTGCTCCCACTGAGCTCACACCCCATCACTAGAGACGGTCTTGTACTGTAGCATGATGGGTAGGAAGCAAGATGGGGTCAAGACAACACCAACAAAAACAGTAAGCAATCACCTGCTTTTTTCTGGTCACCCCCCCCCACAGCTTTTTTATTCAAAACAACTCCCTTGATCTTATTTAAAAACCAGTTAGTGCTGGGAGACCATAGTTAATAGAGGAAATCTAGATGAGATGGGGAAGTCCCTCCAGATTTTCATGTTCACATAAGAAGTAACTCCTTATAACTTAGCCCCATCCCTTAACACTTCCTCCTACCTGTCTAAGCTGTTATTGTGCTTATCTAGGAGGACATCCACAGACAGTGAGCAAAGACTTTCCTACTGCCCAGCCCCAGGCCTAGCTGCCTCCAGCCCTGACTAAGGTGAGATGTTCAGTCAGTGGACTTTTGAGTCCCCATGGGTGCCATCTATGGGGACGACAGATCAGCATGCATCTACAGGAAAGAAAGGGACAAAAGCAACACCCTTGCTCAGTGTCCATCTTTGTGGCACTCACCTGTCAATGGCAATGGCCAGCAGGGCGTTAGTAGAGACATAGAGGGAGACAGTACGCAGGTAGTTGACAGAGGCACACAGGACGTGACCATGCTCCCAGGAGAGCTGACGCACCACATAGTAGTCCATCTCAAAGGGGCAGCACACGATGGCCACTAGGAAATCCGAGATGGCCAGGTTGGCAATTAGCAGGTTGGTGAGATTGCGGAGCTTTTTGTAGCGGGCCAGGGTAATAATAAAGATGAAGTTGCCAACGCCACACACCAGCATGATACCCACCAAAGCCATGCCAATGACAATCTTGGCAGCGAAGAAAGTCCGAGACTTGGTCACATCCTCCTCTTCATCCAAGGGCATGTCATAGTCACCATAGCTGAAAGTGAATGGAAAGGAAGCAGCTTGGGCTCCTCCGTGGGCATCAAATGCAGACAGGAAGTTGGTGGAAGTGTCTGTGCTATTCTCAGCCAGAGCCCCCACGGTGGTCTCCATCCAGGCAGGTGGTGCCATGAATACCACCAGGAGCTGTCCCAGACTGTTGTCTCCAAGGCTCTTGGTTCTTCCTGGGTGAGTCAGATCTTTCTAACCAGCATCTGAGGAACACAGTATTGGAGTTCCATTTTAAACATTTGAAAGACACACACATGGTCGGGGACGTGCTGGAAAGAACGTGGGTAAGTTTAAAATCATCCTGAAACTTATGCGGGTCCATTAGCCACCTGCTCACCGTACACACAGATAATGGAGTGGAAGAAAGGGGCCGGGGAGAGAACACGAGAGAATGGAAACCACATTTCCACTCAGCTGGGGAAGGTGGGGGGACTGGGGAGACAGACTGTAGCTCCATTTATTTCCATTCCAATGGAGACCTAAAACCTGTGCTCTTCCTCAAAGACCAAAGCCGTGAGTGTCGAAAGGCAGCACAGAGATGTGGCCGGCTCCAAACCCCAATCCCTAGCAGACAGCCTGAACTCTAGCCTCGTGGAACAGTCCCATTCTGCAGCAACAATAGCTGCTTCCCACACCTGGGGAAAAAATGACATGCCATGGGGTTCTGCAAAACACACCTGCAAAATCAGAGCCCTGAACATGGAACCCTCTACAGGGAACTGAACATGGAGCCCGCCAGCAGCCACTTCTCCTCACCAAGATTCCTGTGCCCAGGTGGAAATTTTCTGGGACTCTAGAAGGTTGGCACATTGCGTGCCAAGGCTTGCCCTAGGCAGTGGTCACAGGGGCACATTCATAGGTTGTCACTCAACCTAGAGGGTTAGAACGAAAACCTGAGGGCAAAATCCCTGAGTGAGCGGTGTGTCCTCCAGTTAATAGCTTAAACACGCAGGGTTTTAACATCCTTCAGGCAGATCAATACTGTCTGTAAAGCTCAGAGCTGTTGGAGAGGCAGAGTTAGGTCCCAGAACCACGGAAGTCAGAACTCAGGCCTTTACAGCTCTAAGGAAAAGAGGAAACCATGAATCAGAGACCAGCATCCCACAGAGCAGGACAGGGGAGACGACCTATCAGTAGCGAATCTCTTATCTCCTCCCCCCCGCCCACTTTTCCTTTACCCCCCCCTCAAGACATGAAGACATCAAACCAGGGAACTGGATATGAGAGAGAGAGGACTGGGGTCTGGAAAGTACCCTAAATGTCAGAAGGAAAGAAAATAGCCAAATCTGAGATTCTGAAAAAGGAAAAAAGTAAATTGTACCCAAGANATTCTTCTCTCCAGGAGCAAGAGGACACCGCTAAAGTCCCTCAGCACCTCAGGAAGCTCGTCCCACTTGCTCTATTTCACAGCTCTTCAGGGGGTTTTGCCCTTCTCTCTTGGCCAGCTCAGTTCCCAGCTTTGCTCCTATCAGATCAGAGGCAGAACCCAGAGCTGAGAGGACAGTGGACCAGGCGAGGAGCCCAGGCATATCTCTTCCAAGGGGTGCCCCGTAAGCACAAAGACAGCACTGCTCCAAGTCAGGATGTAAAGAAAGAGTCCAGAAACACCTAAGGGAGAGATAGACTGTTGGAGGATTTGTCCCATGGTCTTTCCTGGAATTGTCCTCAGCTCTGTGGAGAAGCCCACTAACCACTGTTGTTGGCTGCTGGGGCTTCAGTCCTGAGGGACCCTCTCCTCCTTCACCTAAGTCTGTGTGTCGGGGGCAGTGTGGGCTCCGTCCACTCCCTATGCGTGGTTTTCTGAGCGTCTCCAGGGTTGTCGGTACCTGAGGACCAGGGCGAAGACCAGACGCTCCTCGGGAGCTCTGTAGCAAGGGAAAGGAGCTCCTCTGTCTTCTGAGGGTCTTTGCAGGCTCCAGAGGCAGCTGGGTTCCTGCAACCTCTGCGGAGGCACAAGAGCAGCAGCTGAGACTAGCCAGTCCCGCCCACAGCGCGCTGCCCCGCCCCAGCCTATGTTCCTGCCCGTAGTCAGTGATCTCCCTTCCTAGCCCGCTGTCCCCGCCGCGTGCTCACCTTCTTGTCCTCTCTGTCCCCACCCACCACTCACGACCCCTACGCCCACCCTGGAGATCCCTGAGCTCCGAGATGAGCCCAAGTCGACTGGAGTTGAGCCTGCTGAAGTGTCTGGACGCAGAGGGGGGTGACTTTGGGTGTCGCCTAAGCGCCAACTCTATGGCTATCCCGCACAGGGAGAGCAGGTTGTGCCTGCCTTGAGCACTGAGCACCTCGGGGTCACCTGTCTGGCTCATTGCCGCCCAAGTGGGTGGACGGGCTGGTCACGGGAGCTTAGCGCCTTGAAAGGACAGAAAATCTATTCACCAGCTACTCTGCCTGAGGATCCGGGACCTCTCAGACCTCACCCCTGGGCTCTCCTCTGAGGCCCTCAGCTGAGCACATTGTCAGCTGCCTGCCCTCTGTGCTGGCCTCTGAAGGCTTTCTGGAGAGTGGATGCAGGAAGGAAGGCTTCAGGCCCCTACCGGTTCAGAATGACCGGATCCCCAAATGTTAAATATGAATCACTACACAGTCAGCAATCCCATCTAAAATTTAAGACTGCAGAAACGACTGAAAGCAGGAATTTAGGTACCAGTACCCTAATAGCCACAGCAGCAGGGATTCACTGTTATCAAAGGGCAGAAGCAACCCAAATGTCCATCAACTGATACAAGAAAAACAAAGGAGGATGTATTTTGTTGAATGCTACTAAACTTTCAATTTGAGTGAACTGTAGCAGGTTTAACCCTCCTGACCTCCTGGGCACAGGTGAAGGTGTAAAATGAAGTAACAGTCATGGGAAACAGTAATTAATCGATGATAGATAGATAGATAGATAGATAGATAGATAGATAAAAATAGATAGATAGACTTTTCTTAATATCCAGCATTTCCACTCCTAGGTATTACCTTAAAATCAGATAAATACAAGGTCTCAAAGAGATGTTTGCATACCCTGTTCATAGCAGTGGGTCATACTGGAGACATCTGTATTAACTATTTTCCTCGTTGCTGTAGCCAACACTGGGTAAAACCAGCTTGCCAAAGCAAGGGTTAGTTTGGCTCCAGATGTAAGAAGGGATACAGTTCATCACAGCCGGGAAGGCATGGCAATGGGAGCACAAGGCGACTAGTTGAACTTTGCCTGCAGTTGGGAAGCAGAGAGAGACTAAATGTCCTACTAGCTAACGTTCAGGCTTGGTCTGCCCTCCTTAGTTAAACTTTTCTGAAAATATCCTCACAGACATGCCCAGCTTTGCCTCTGAGGTAATTCTAAGTTCTATCAGGATAAGAATCAAGAGTAACCCCCAGGAGACCACCCTTTGACAACTTGATGCCCAATATATCACCTTAAAATTATAAGACTCCATGCTTGGTTCTCAGAGGCTCATGGCCGTCTCAGAAAATAGACTGCATTACTCCAGCTCCTGCAGTCCTCACAGTCCTTAACATCCCAGTAGTGAGTCTCTCCTAAGACTTGAGCAGCCCCTTTATTGTGAGCTCCTGTCTTCATTCTTTAGGTTGTATATTTCTAATTTACATTGGTATAGGATAAACATATCCATTCCAAAAGAGAAGAACAGTAACAGTAAAGAAAGATCGGCTAACACTCAGAAGAGCAAACACCAAACTTTGCAGACCCTTGTCCGGTCTCTGGACTTGTGTCTGTTACCTAAGGCATAGGCAGCTGTGATAGCTGTTCTTGATTGTCAGCTTGACTACATCTGGAATTAACTAAAAACTTGAGTCTCTGGACACATCTTTGATGGATGGAGGATTTTAAGTTAATCGGATTATTTAGCCAGGAAGACTCACCTTAAATCTAGATCAACTGAGGTGGAAAGGTCCACCCCACTCCTGGTATACAATCTGTATTAGTCAGGTTTCTCTAGAGCTGTGGTTCTTACCTTCCTAATGTCGTGACCCTTTAATATATGCTGTGGTGATGCCCAACCATAAAATTGTGCTTCTACTTTGTAACTGTAATTTTGTTACTGCTATGAACTGTAGTAAACATTTCTGAAGATAGAGAGGTTTGTCAAAGGGATCGCATCCTACAGGTTGAGAACCACTGCTCTAGAGACCTGAAACTGACAGAACGAATCTCTCTATCCATATGGGGAGGGGCATTTTCAGAGTGACTTACAGACTGTGGTCCAGCTGTTCAACAATGGCTGTCTCCTAAGAGAAAGTCCAAGAATCCAGTAGTTGTTCAGTCCATGAGGCTGGATGTCTCAGCTGCCTTCAGTGCACGCCAGAATCCTGAAGAAGCAGGCTCTAATGCCAATATAGCTAGAACAATGGCAAACAAGCAAAGAGCAAAAGCCCCTTTCTTCCCTGTCCTTTATATAAGCTGCCACAAGAAGGTGGGTCTTCTGACCTCAGATGGCCCATATTTAAGGTGAGTCTTCCCGCCTCAAGTGATCTGGAATTAAGGGTGATCTTCCTAGCTCAAGTGACTCAGTTAACTAAAAATCCCTCACAGGTGTGACCAGAAACTTAGGTTTTCAGTCAATTCCAGATGTAGGCAAGTTGACAAACAGCAGCCCTACTTCTCCAGTTCTGCCACCTGTAACATATGTAGACTCTCTTGGTGTCACCTGTAACATACGTAGATTCTCTTAGTGTCACCTGTAACATA
>LOEQ01000164.1:826238-837132 GCA_001685075.1 Bramus lutescens
TAGATAGATAGATAGATAGATAGATAGATAGATAGATAGATAGATAGAATGGAAGAGTAGTCAGCCTTAAAAATGAGAATCTGACATATGCTTAGCATAGATATAAACTTATATCCATTAGCATATCATGCTAAGTGAAAGAAGCCAGACCCCAAAAGACAAAGACTGTAGGACTCCACTTACATGAGTTACCAAGAGGAGTCAACTCATGGAGGAAGAAGTAAAATGGTAGAGACAGAAACTTGGAAAAGTGGGGAGCTGGAGTATGTTATGGCTGGAAATTAAATGTCTTCTCCCTTGTCCCCACAAAAATAAAAGTCTGGGGAAAGCTTGGCAGCAAGCAGCCTGTGTTACTATGAAAACAAGGTGTGGTCTTTAAGAGGTATGGCCTCCTTATAAGAAGCTAAGTTATTGGGCTGTACTTAAGGTAGATTTTGGAACCCTGCCCCTCTTCTCTTGCTTTGTTTCCTAGCCATCATGAACGAGCAGCTTTGCCTGACCAAGTTTCCCCCGTGATGTTCTGGCCTCACCATAGACCCCAAAAGCAGAAGAGCCAGTTGGTTTCTGGCTGAAATGTGAGAAATAGTGAGCCATGGTAAATTTTTCTTTTTAAAGTTAATGAGACGACTACAATGACAGAAAGCTGATAATAGAGGGTGTTATTGATGAATGGGTACAGAATTTTAATTTCACAGAATGAGTTCTGAAGATGACTGGTGGGAAAGGGGGAGGCAGCAGTGAGAATTGCTTAATATCACCGACTGGTCAACTTAGAATAATTATAACAGTAAATGTGTGTGCCCCACAATTTGAGTGTTTGAAGACATGGTCTCTCCTTGTATCCCTGTTGGTCCTGGAACTCACTGTGTAGGCCAGGCTGACATCAAACTCACATAGTTCTGCCTGCCTCCCCTCTCAAGTGCTGAGATTAAAGATGGGTGCTACCAGACCTGGGTCTGTCTCTCTCTCTCTCTCTCTCTCTCTCTCTCTCTCTCGTGTCTCACTATGGAGTCTTGTCTTAATGCCTGGCCTGAAACACCATATATAGATTAGGCTGGTTTCAAACTCACAGATTCCTCCTGCCTCTGCCTCCTGAGGGCTAGGATTAAATGTGTGTGCACCACCATGGCCTGCAATTTTCTGTATTTTTTGAATAGGAAGTGGAGGAAATGAATTACTGACTTAAGCTATTTCATGGGTGAAAACATTGCTGTGTGAAAGAATTTGGTCACAAAACCTCAAAACACTATAACATTCCACATGTGTGAAGAAGAGCAAAGTATCAGGAAGGGGAAGGTAGAGAAGAGAATGATGATGTTGTTGACTTTCTATTGGATAAGATGAAAAGGTCCTGGAAATGAATAGTGACAATGGCTCATGCACCACAGTGGGCACTTGAGACAGCAAACTCTCTTCTGACAAGTTTTTAAAAGTGCTTCTCAGCTGGGCAGTGGTGGCGCATGCCTTTAATCCCAGCACTCAGGAGGCAGAGGCAGGGAGATCTCTGTGAGTTTGAGGCCAACCTGGTCTACAAGAGCTAGTTACGGGACAGACTTCAAAACTACAGAGAAACCCTGCCTCGAAAAACAAAACAAAACAAAACAAAACAAACAAACAAACAAAAAAACTGCTTCTCCTGTGGGCTCTTTTGGGCCTGTTAACAAGTCCCGCGTCCATCCAGTGCTGGCCAATGGCCTCTCCTGTCTGCCCAGCCTGCTCTGTCCCCACCTGCTCTGTTCACCCTTCCCTCCACCACGCCTGGCTCCAGGGGCCCGCCTGAGTTCTTTCTGTCTGGCAAATGTACTAAATCAGCTCCTTTTCTGCTTTCATTAGATTTGTGCTCAGCACACCCTTGTCCAGAGCTGGCTCAGAACTCATCCTGCCTCCTGTTCCAATTACCTCTCTAGAATGCGAGCCAGTGAGCCAGCTAGGCTTGAGTGCCTTCCTAAAGCCCACTCAGCAGGTTCTTTGGACTGCAGGCTTCCTCCACTCCCCGAGCCTAGCTGGAGCGGGTGTGAAAGGAGATGTAGATGGAAGAAGAGACAGGCCCTGGCACAGAAGCCCTGACATGCAAAGAACAGTGATGCTTTTATTAATCTCACTCCTTTAATATCTTCAGATTCTTCGAGGGACTCTTTCAGAAAGTGGAGAAACTATTCCTACAGTTATTTGGAAGAATAAACAGAAATAGCAAGCAAATACTTTTTAAAGTGCAACAAAAAGAAATTTATCTTTTTAATATCGGAATATTATGGCTCTTTAAGCAACAGTGGGGTGACCTTGATTGAGCTTGAACACAGGGGCTTAGCACATACCTGTGTGTGAATTTTGTGAAATAGCTTCTTGTACGGATCAGTGGAGGGGGAAGGAGAACGGCAGAGACAGAGTCTTCACATGGACTCTTCCTGCGACTCCCCCGTGCGAAAAGGAGGACAGGGAACGCTGTTTGGGGGCCTCTGGTGCAGAACAGGGAAGAAAGTTCTATCTGGGAGAGATCTGCAGCCTGAGGCGGGGCACCCCAAACATTTTTTAGGGAGATGTGTTGAGAGGTGGAGTGGATAGACAATATGAGAAATCAGTTCCTTTCTAGCTCAGACTTGAGGTGCTGATTTTCTGCCTGAGTTAGATGGAGGCGGCTGCTTCGCCACAGGCGGGGAAACAGTACAGCTGCAATCAGCTGAGACTGCATAAGCTCAGCGTCTGCGCCTTGAAAGTGGCCCTCAGAGGTGAGGTGTCTTTATGTAGAGAGTTCACACCTAAACTGTCTTCTGAGAAAAAAAGGAGAAAGAAATATTCATACATAACCCTATAAAGGCTGATAGAGTGATGGGAAAACCTGGTATCATTGGAAATCAGATTGCTGCAGTTTCCTAGGGCTATTATAACAAGGAATTGTCACAAAGAACAGAGATTTAATCTCTTAGTTCTAGAGGCTAAAGTCCCAAAGCAAGTGGGGAGTCTCAGTCGCACTCCCCTGAGCTGGGGACTGAACCCTTTCTGGCTTACTTGTGGCGGCCATTGCTCATGGTAACCTGGGGCTTGCAGCTGCTTGTCTCCTCTGTTGTCACCTGGTCTCTGTGCACTTATTCTCTGGGTTGACACGGGTCACATTAGATCAAGGTCCACTCTAAGGGCTTCATCTCAACCTCACTGTCAGATCCCAAAGAAACTCAGGACAGATGGCCGTGGTGGCCGGAAACATCCCAAAATGGATACTGGCCCCCAGGCTCACCCAGCACCTGTGCTTCCTCTCGGTTCTTCTCACTCCCCCACCACCTAAAACCTCTCCAGCTGGTGAGCTTTGCTTCCCTTCCCCGCTTCTGATTCCTAGAGATCCCTGCCATTTTGGCTGTATGCTTTCTTGGCACAACCTCTTCAGACCCCTCTCCCTTAGCGTTCTCTCTCTCTCTTTCTCTCTCTCTTCCTCTCCTCCTCCCATGGCTCACTTCAGTGTACCACCATGTTATGTTTAGTCTACTACTTTCTCTTCTTGCTCTGGACTCTTCCAGATGCCTCTGGCTGTGCTTTCCCTCACATCTGCAATAAACTCCTCCTCCTTAGCCACACCTTGGAGAGATCATGTCCTCATTTCACTTGCTGAACATGCGGGTGAATGCTTGATTGTCAAAGCTTACATTCGTAGGCCCTGGCTTGGGATTTCAGCAGGTCTTCTGGGAGAGTAAAACACAACCGAATGAATAAAAAAAAAAAAAAAGGAAAGGAAAAGGCAAACAGGGCTCCTCCTGGGTGTGGTGGAGGGAAAAGTTTATTATAGATATGTGGGAGAGAATAGCCAGAGACAGGGACATCTGGAGAGTCCAGAGTGGACATGACCAGACTCAGCTGTACCATGTGGGGAGAGGGCGGAGGGAAGAGAGGGGAACCAGGTGCAGCAGCCAGGAGGCCCAAAGGTACAAAGAGAGCATAACCAAAATGTCTGGATTGTCCAGGGAAGGGCAGCCCAGCTCCCTGGGCTAGAGAGTGCAGGGTAGGGGATGGGGTTGCTGCCAGGAAGGCCTTGTAATAGGTAGGGGCTGAGGAGTGCAGGGAGAACCTGGCGGTCAAGAGCACTCTGATATGTTAAATAGGCCCCTCAGCCACCAGTCCAGGGTGTGGAACCTCACAGCAACCTGAAGCAAGTGATGCTTATGGGAAGTGAATCGGCAGCTGTTACACACAGGATAGAAGGACAGTGGCTGAGGGGGCGGAGTTGGGTGGGGGCTCCAGTGCCTTTGCGGGACTGGCCATGCCCCATTTCTGGATGGTAGCTCCTGAGATGAGATCTTTGGTTTGCAACAGTTTATCCAGCTGTGCCCTTATGAGGGGGCACTTATCGGAATATCCAGTGTATCTCCATAAACAGGATTCGATGCTGGAAAGTAGTGGTCGACACAGAAAGCAGTCAGGACACAATACTATGTGGAAAACATTAAGTTATAAAAGCACACTGCAATCTGGTTCTTTTTGGAGGGGAAATACGCACTCCTACATTCAAAGCAGGAAATATCTGGAGAACAGAGGCGAGCGGCCTACACTCAGGTCAAAGGAGAGAAACTACAAATGTTTCCCCTGCCATTGTCTACATTCTCTGATGTTCTTGTGCAGTGGCTTAAATTTCATAAACGAGTAAAGGAATAAAATGACAATGAAAGGGAAAACAGCCTTCCAAATTGCGACAGGGGAGGATTAAAAGAGTTTAAGGCAAAAATCAAAGCTATAAAGAACATTAATAAAACTATATTTGATTTCAGAGTGGTAAAATATTTACTAAGCAATAACAACAAAGAGGCGATATCCCAAAGGAAAAAATGGATAGACTTTTCCACATTAAAATTTAAACACTTGTCATGCAGCGGTGGTGCATGCCTTTAATTCCAGCACTCAGAGGCAGAGGCAGGTGTATTTCTGTGAGTTCAAAGCCAGCCTGGCCTACAAAACAAGTTTCAGGACGGCCAGGGCTATTATACAGACAAACCCTGTCTCAAAAAAAGACAGTAAACAAATAAAATTTAAACATTTGAAGCATAGATCAAACTAAAAGATAACTGCCTAAGAAAGAAAAATAGCTATGAAAAATATAGCAAACAAAGGAGCAAGAGCCTTAGACCATGGAATGCTATTACATTTTAATAAAGAAAATGGTAGTACCATAATACAAAAATTAGAAAATATTCAAATAAGTAATTGAAAAAACCACAAATGTTAAATAATAGAAATACTTATCCTCATCAGTAACCAAAACTTGCCATTAAAAATAGCAATAAACCAGGCATGGTGTTGCCCATCTGTAATCCCAGCAACTGGGATTCTGGATTGCCACTGGTTGAAGACCAGCCTGAGTGACAGAATGAGTTCCAGGCCAGACTAAGATACAAGGGGGACTGCCTCAAAAAAAANAAACAGGATAAAACAAAAACTACCAATAAACATAAGCTATTTGTTTAAATCCATTCTCAACCTGGGGATCACAAACCCTTTGGAGTCATATGCCAGCTATAGATATCCTTCATATCAGTTATCTATATTATGATTCATAACAGTAGCAAAATTACCAAAATGTTATGAAGTAGCATGAAAATAACATTATGGTTGGGGACCATCACAATATGAGGAACTGTATTAAAGGGTCACAGCATTAGGAAAGCTGAGAACCACTGGTCTAGATCATACAGCAACAAAAACTAGAAATGAACACTGGGTTAGCGGCTCAATTGAAGGATTGGATAAACAATCTAGTCTGGAGGCATCTTGAACTCCCTCAGATTCTGCAGTCTGTACTGAATGCTGCTCAGGTGGCCCTGCAATGCGTCCAGGCTGTTCAGTGCTTTCCACACAGCCTTTCCCATCTCCTGGGTCTTGGTCTGCCTGACGTTTGTTTCAACTGCTGCCAGTAGCCAAGCAGCCAGGGGCATCAGGCCAGAAAGATGACATCATTCAAAGCGCTTGGGAGTGTCGGAGAACCAGCACAGGTCTAGAGAAATGCACCAGAGGAGATGAACTCCAAGGACACTTAGGGGGACTCTTAAAATGTGGAGTTAATCTTCTGCATAGCTTATATGTATGCAATGTTCAAGTTTCATGAGTGCGCACAAGTGTATGTGTGTTGGGGGATGGGTAGAGATGAAAGTGGGAAAGCCCTTGAAAGACATTTTGAAAAACTCATTAATGCCTTTTTTATTCCAGAATAAGACAACATAGATTAATAACCAAAAGTCAGGGAAGGGGAACAGATTTGATCCAACAAAACCACGTTCAACGTTAATTAACCAGTAATTAAAGCATAGTGGAGAAATGGAATGGCTAGAAATAGCAACATGAAGGACTAAATCTGTCTACAAAGAAGGTAAGAAATAAAAGCCTTGTTTATTTTTTTAAAAAAATTGTTTGAAAAGAACCAAAGTTGCTAACACAGGCCACACTGCAGAGTGGACGTGCCTGACTCAACCTCTTCACCAGGTACTTCCTGTGGTGACATCACTGGCCCAAGCTCAAGGAGACCAGAGCTTCTGCTCAGAAATGCATCTGTTTCTGCCTCCCAAGTTCTGGGATTAAAGGTGTGCACCACCACACCAACAACTAATTAATTTAAATGTTTTCTGTCTGTGAATGGTTTGCCTTTGTGCTTGTGTGTGCACTATGTGCACACAGTGTCTAAGGAGGCCGGAGAGCATGGGATCTTCTGGAACATGGTTAAAAGCCACAGTGTTGGTGATAGAAACTGACCCCAGTCCTCTACAAGAGCAGTAAGGGTTACTGATCATTGGTCTGTTTCTCCAGCCCTTGCTAGGCTTACTGAACATGCGGCTTGGGAGAGGCTGTCCATAGACCACATCTTCACCAAAGCCAGCCACCTTTACCTTGTACCTGTGCTTAAAGTTGTCCCACCGTTTCCACAGTTCCCGTCCTACCTTGCTCCCCAAAATTTCCACTGGTATCGTTCAAGTTCATTTGTTGCTAAAAGAGTTTGGGCAGATTTCTCGTTCTTTTCAAAGACTTATTGGGCGTGGTAGTCTGGCCTGCTGGCAAGCTTCAAGTACTTGCCGCCATCATCATGTGAGCTGCTTGTCCAATCTTGATCTGTTCTGTGGCTTCAGGATTTGGGGATTAGGGAAGAGCAGCCATTGTTCCTCACGTGCCTGGCACTGTACCCATCTTAGAGTCTATGGATGGTGCTGCCAGGGCTGGGGCCCTGCCTGCAGGTCTGCAGGAGGCCATTTTCTTCCAATCATCTGCTCTATGCATACTGCAGTTGCTTCCTTTTCTGAAGGAAGCATGAAGTAGCTAAGCAAGCGTTACTGTCACAGCAGAGGTGGAGACCTGGGCTGTCTCAGCCACTGGAGGACCCCCTCTGGCATCTCTGCTCCTCAAGAAAGCTCGCTCCTTCCATCAGTGAGGGCACTGTTTAGCTTGATGAGCTGCTGCCAATCTCCGTCACCTAGTCTGGCTTTCCAGATTTCTGTCAGTTCTAGGTCACATCTTTTTGAGGCACTGTTGACCTCCATTCAGGGCCCTGGAAGAGATGCTTCAACTCTTGTTCATTTTTATTATTGCTTTCTAAAGTGTGTGAGCCATTTTATTTATTTATTTGGTTTTTTTGAGACAGGGTTTCTCTGTAGCTTTTGGAGTCTGCCCTAGAACTCACTCTTGTAGACCAGGCTGGCCAGTTTGAGTGTTTCTAGGCGGACGGAGACGGAGCCGAGTGCTGAGATTAAAGGCATTCGCCACCACCGCCAAGCCTTAATTTTTTCATATACTATATTTTGATCATATTCTTTCCCCTCCCTCAACTCCTCCCTCTTCCCTACCTATCCAACTTTATGTTTTTCTCTCTCTCTAAAAATAATCCCAAAACAAAACCAAACAATCCGATAAGACAAAGGGTACCAAACAAGACAACACACACACAAATAAATAAACAAACTTAAGTGTGTTCCACATTGGTCAGCTGCTCCTGGGCACAGGGCCTGCCCTGGAGTGCTGTGGACACGCCACTGAAGAACATCAGTTTTCCCTTTCCCAGCAGGTATAAATTACAAATAGCTCCTCAGTTAGGGGTGGAACTCTGGATCTATGTCCCCTTCTCAGGGCTGGGATTTTTGTCTCCTTTGAACCTATGTAGCCTTGTGTGCGCTGTAACAGTCTCTATGAGCGCATGCGTATTATCCCTGCTGTATCTGCTGTTTCCTTGGAGTCCTCCACCGCCTCTTGCTCTAACAATCTTTCTGCCCCTCGTCAGTACAGATCCCTGAGCCTTGAGGGGAAGAGTTTCTTAAAGACACCCTGTTTAGAGATGAGTGCTCAGAAGGCTCTCACTCCCCATACACTGTCCAGTTGTGGGTCTTTGTGTTAATTACCATCTACTGCTTCTCTGATGAGTTTTGGGTGATGCTCTGATCTACGGGTACAGAGATATGTCATCAGGAGTCACTTTATTGCTATGTTACTTTAGCAGAATAGTAAAAAGTTTCCCCTATAACCTTGACCTATCTAGTCCTGGTTCTTGGCCACTTTAGCTGTGTCAGGTATGGGTTCCTTGACGGAGTGGGCCTTAAACCCAACCAAACAGTGGTTGGTCACATCTGTAACATTGTACTACCATTTCACCGGTGTAGCTTGCAGGCAATTCTCTGTTTAGGACCGTGGTTCTCAACCTTCCTCAGGTCTCAACCTTTGAATACAGTTCCACATGTTGTGGTGACCCCCAACCATAAAACTATTTTTGTTACTACTTCATAACTGTAATTTTGCTACTGTTGTGATACTGTTATGAATTGTAATGTAACTATCTGTGCTTTTCAAGAGTCTTAGAAGGCCCCTGTGAAAGGGTTATTCAACCCTGCAAAGGGGTTGTGACCCATAGGTTGAGAGTTGCTGGTTTAGGTCATAGGGTTTGCGGCTGGGTAGAACTGGTGATTACTTCTCCCACCTCTGTTTTTCTCATCTCATCTCTAAACGGGGTGTCTTTAAGAAACTCTTCCCCTCAAGGCTCAGGGATCTGTACTGACGAGGGGCAGAAAGATTGTTAGAGCAAGAGGCGGTGGAGGACTCCAAGGAAACAGCAGATACAGCAGGGATAATACGCATGCGCTCATAGAGACCATGACAGCACACTCAAGACTACATAGGTTCAAAGGAGACAAAGCCCCAGCCCTGAGAAGGGGACACATATAGTTCCACCCCTAACGAGAAGCATGCAAAGTACCTTCTAGAACCATGAACACTAGTTGATAGAGTGAAGCTTCTAGTTGGGCACCAGCTCGATTTCTCCATGTTCAATGACTTCAACAATAGGGACTTCAACAATAGGGACTTACCATCAGGTTATGGAGAGTAACCTTGACAATAGCCCATTGGGGACCCCTTTAGCCAACAACTCTAAAAGATGTAACCTATTCCACTGGAAAGTTACCTGTGGCATAAGATGTCTAGTTGGAGCCCTGTCTGTTTCCCCCATTGTATAATGACTCCATTTAAATTCCTTTCATATGTGTGTATTTTAGGAAGCTTCTACAGTATCAGGTTTCCATGTAACTTTTAAAAAGGCCTTCAGTATTAGTTGTTCCCATAGTCTAGTCCCTCATTTAACCTGTCCCATTCTGCCCCTCCGCTTAGTCCCCCTATTGTATTTCCCCTTTAGCCCTTCATAACTCTCTGTTCTAATTCCCCTTCCTTGGAAGATTCCCCCTTCTGCCTGGACCCTCACCAGCCACCTAACGTCTATGGTGACTTAGATTGAAACTCACAAACCTAAAGCTTAAAAGCTAATTTGCACATATAAGAGAAAACAGACAATATTCGTCTTTTGGGGTCTGGAATACCACACTCAGGATGATTGTTTCCAGTGCCATCAATTTAGCTGCAAACCTCGTTTTTCTTAACAACAGAATATGTCTCATTGTGTAAATGTACCACATTTTCACTATTCATTCCTCAGTTGAAGGACACCTGGGATGTTTCTCGTTTCTGGCTACTATGGATACAGCAGTAATGAACACAGATGAGCAAGTATCTCCTCAGGAAGATGCCAAGTCCTTTGGGTATATAGTCAAAAGTGGTACAGCTGCACATTGCAATAGTTCAATTTTCAGGTTTTTGAAGAAGCTCTACACTGATTTCCATAGTGGTTGTACCAGTTTGCGCTCCTATTGGCAGTGAATAACTGGTCAACTGTTCCCCTTTCTCAGATCCTTGCCAGGATGTGCTGTCGTGTGTTTTATTCATCTTGGCAGTTCTGATCAGAGTAAGATAAAAACTCAAAGTAGCTTTAACTTGCATTTCCTTGGTGGCTAAGGATGTTGGACATTTTAAAAAAGTGTTTCACATCATTTGTTTTTTATCTTTTGAGAACTCTCTATTTAGTTCTATAATCCATTTTTATTTGGGTTAGTTTTGTTCTTTATGTTGCACTTTTTATTTCGTTATGTGTTCTAGATTTTTTTTACCTTTTTTAATTGATTTCATGGAGATATACATCTTTCTCTGCTCCCTTCCCTGTCTCTCCCCTCCTCCCTTCTACCCTCTCCCATGATCCCATGCTCCCAGTTTACTCAGGAGATCTTGTCTTTTTCTACTTCCCATGTAGATTACATCCATGTATGTCTCTCTTAGGGTCCTCATTGTTATCTAGATTCTCTGGGATTATGATTTGTAGACTGGTTTTCTTTGATTTATGTTTAAAAAACACATATGAGTGAGTACATATGATATTTGTCTTTCTGGATCTGGGTTACCTCACTCAAAATGATGTCTAGATCTATCCATTTGCCTGAAATTTCAAGATGTCATTTTTTCTGCTGTGTAGTACTCCATTGTGTAAATGTACCACATTTTCCTTATCCAATCTTCAGTCAAAGGGCATTTAGGTTGTTTCCAGGTTCTGGCTATGACAAACAAT
>LOEQ01000164.1:839723-856919 GCA_001685075.1 Bramus lutescens
TTATAACTAATGTAGACCTCTGTGTGATTTCTTTGGGACTTAATGATTGTGGGAGCCGGGCAGGACAGAAAACCTCAGTCAACAGGTGGATTATGTTGACAAATTTTCATATGTTGAACCATCCCTGCATCTCTGGAATAAAGCAGACTTGATCATGGTGGAAGATGGTTCTGATGTGTTCTTGGATTCTATTTGCCAGTATTTTATTGAGTTTTTTGCATCAATGTTCATTAGTGAGATTGGTCTGTAATTCTCTTTCTTAGTAATGTCTTTGTGTGGTTTGGCTATCAGGGTAATTATAGCCTCATATAAAAAGTTTGGCAATGTTCCTTCAGTTTCTATTGTGTGGAACAATTTAAGAAGTATTGGTATTAGTTCCTCTATGAAAATCTTGTAGAATTCTGACTGAAACCATCTGGTCCTGGGCTTTTTTTGGTTGGGGACTTTTGATGACTGTTTCTATTTCTTCAGCAGTTATGGGTCTATTTAATTTGCTTATCTGGTCCTAATTTAATTTTGGTAAGTGATATTTATCCAGAAAGTTGTCCATTTCTTTTAGGTTTTCTAATTTTGTGGAATACAGTTTTTCAAAATATGACCTGATGATTCTCTGGATTTCCTGTGTCTGTTGTCATGTCCCTCTTTTCATTTCCGCTTTTCTTAATTTGGATATTATCTCTCTTCCTTTTGGTTAGCTTGGATAAAAATTTCTCTATTTTGTTGATTTTCTCGAAGAATCAACTCTTTGTCTCATTGATTCTTTGTATTGTTTCCTTTGTTTTTATTTTGTTAATTTCAGCTCTCAATTTGATTATATCCTGCTGTCTAGTTCTCCTGGGTGAGTTTGCTTCTTTTTGTTCTAAAATTTTCAAATGTTATGTTAATTCACTAGTGTGGGCTTTCCCCAGCTCCTTTATGTAAGCATTTAGTGCTATGAACTTTCCTCTTAACACTGCTTTCATTGTATCCCATAAATTTGGGTATGTTGTGTGGTCATTTTTATTGGATTTTTAGAAAGTCTTTAATTTCTCCCTTTATTTCTTCCTGGACCCATTGATGATTCAGATGAGCATTGTTTAATTTCCATGTGTTTCTGGGCTTTCTGGAACTAGTATTGTGGCTGAATTCTAGTTTAAAGCCATGGTGATCAGACAAGATACATGGGGTTATTCCAATTTTTTGTATCTGTTTAGGTTTGTTTTGTTACCAAGTGTGTGGTCAATATTTGAGAAGGTTCCATGAGGTGCTGAGAAGAATGTATATTCTTTTATGTTTGGANTTAGAAGTGTTTCTTTTACATATGAGGGTGCCCTTGTATTTGGGGCATAAATGTGCAATATTGAGATTTCCTCTTGATGGATTTTTCCTGTGACTAATATGAAATGTCCTTCTTTGTCTCTTTTGATTGATTTGACGTTGAAGTCTCTTTTGCTGGATATTAGGATAGCTACACCAGCTTGTTTCTCAGGTACATTTGATTGGAAATTTTTTTCCAAACCCTTTACTCTGAGGCAATGTCTGTCTTTGAGGTTGAGGTATGTTTCTTGTATGCAGCAGAAGGATACATTCTGTGTTCATATTCAATCTGTTAGCCTGTGTCTCTTTATAGATGAATTGAGTCCATTTATATTAAGGGATATTAATGGCCAGTGGTTGCTATCTCCTGCTAATTTAGTTTTCATGGTTGGTGATGTTAATTTGTGTGTTTTTCCCTTCTTTGGGATTTGCTGCTGTGAGATCATCAATTGACTGTGTTTTTGTTGATGTAGCCAACCTCCTTAAGTTGGCATTTTCCTTCAAGCACTTTGTGCAGGGCTGAGTTTGTGGCTAGGTATTGGCTAAGCCTGATTTTGTCATGGAATATCTTGTTTTGTCCTTCTATGGTAATTGAAGGTTTTGCTGGGTATAGTAGTATGGGCTGGCATCCATGGTCTCTTAATATCTGTATAATGCTTAACCACGACCTTCTGGCTTTCATTGTCTTCAAAAAGAAGTCAGGTATAATTCTGATAGGTGTGCCTTTATATGTTACTTGTCTTTTTTTCTTTGCAGCTCTTAATATTCTTTCTTTATTCTGTATGGTTAGTGTTTTGATTATTACATTGTGAGAGGACTTTTTTTTGATCCAGTCTATTTGGTGTTCTATAAGCTTCTTGCATCTTCATTCCGTATAGAAAGAAATCCAACCCTTTCAAAAGAAGATACTAAAAGTTAAATATATATTTTTGTGCTTTTGAGTTGAAGTTCTTCTCCTCGTTCTATACCTATTATCCTTAGATTTGGTCTTTTCATAGTGTCCCATATTTCTTGAATATTTTGTGTTAAGCTTTTGTTAGATTTAATGTTTTCTTTGACCACTGAGTCTATTTCCTCTATTGTATCTTCAGCGCTTGAGATTCTCTCTTCTATCTCTTGTATTCTGCTGTTTATATTTGCATTTGTGGTTCCTGATCATTTTCTCATGATTTCTGTTTCTATAATTCCCTCAGCTTGTGTTTTCTTTATTGTCTCTATTTCAGTTTTCAAGTCTTGAATAGTTTCTTTCATATGTTTGATTGCTTTTTCTTGGTTTTCTTTAAGGGATTTACTGCTGCCTTCCAACTTTTTGTTTGTCTTTTCCTCCATTTCTTTGAGGGAATTTCTTGTTTCTTCTTTAAGAGTCTCAAACAATCTCCTGGAGTTATTTTTTAGGTCATTTTCTTCTAATTCATCCACATTTGGTTGTTCAAGTCTTGCTGTTGTAGAATCTCTAGTTTTACTGGTGTCATGTTGCTCTTTGTGGTGTTGTGTGTGTCTTACCTTGTCTACTCATCTTTTCCTCTAATTGGTATGGTTGGGGTTGTCTGTGACTCTGGTGATTAAACTTCTAGGGTTTAGTGTATCCAAGGCTCAGATGGTTGTTCCTCGTGGCACCGTCAGTGCCACGGTTCTAGTTGATCACTCCATATTCCTGGAGATCGGTCAGTGCTCCTGGGGTTTGCTCCTCTCCCATGGGGTTCTCTGTCTCAAGCCTGCTCTGGCCTAGTTTGCCGTCTCAGACCTGTTTCTGTAAATGTCCCTGGTCTGGATCTGCTCCTGCAGAGGTCCCTGGCTTGGGGTTGGTCCTGCAAAGGTCTCTGGCTCTGATCTTCTCCCTTAGAGGTCCCAGACTCAGGTACACTGGACCCTCAAAGGACCTGGCTCAGACCTACTCCATCAGACATACCAGACTCATGCCTGCCTGAACCCGCAGAGGTTTCTGGTTCCTTCCTACTCCCTTGAAGGTCCCAGACTCATGTCCAGACCCACAGAGGTCCTGGCTCAGGTCTACGCCCTTGAAGGTCCCAGATTCACACCTGGACCTGCAGCAGTCTCTGGCTTTGTCTCATTCGCTCAGTTTCTCCCCTTTTCCCTCTCTTGTGGAGTTTACTGTCTCAGGTCTGCTCTGGCCCAAGTTGCTGTCTCAGTCCTGCCTCCACAAATGTCCCTGGTCTGGATCCCCTCCTGCTTCCATGGAGTTCACTGCCTCAGGCCTCTTCCAGCCTAGGTTACTGGCCCAGTCCTGCTTCCACAAATGTCCCTGGTCTGGATCGGCTCCTGCTCCCATGGAGTTCACTGTCCCAGGCCTACTGTAGCCCAGGTCACTAACTCAGTCCTGCTCTTATGGAATTTGCTGCCTCAGGCCTGCCCTGGCCTAGGTCGCTGGTTCAGTCCTGCTCCTGTCTGACTGAATTTCTTACTGAAACTCTTCAAATATCTCAAAATCATAGGCAAGGATTTTTTGTTTTATTTGTTTTGTTTTGAGAAGGTTCTCACTATGTAGACTTGGCTGACTTGAAACTCATTATGAAGACCTGAGGCTGACCTCGAACTCTGGAGTTAAGTTTTGTACAGGATTGTAAGTATGGATCTATTTGCATTCTTCTATACATAGCTGTCTACTTGACAAGCCCCCATTTGTTGAAGACACTGTCTTTTTTTAATTGTGTATTTTTGGCTTCTTTGTCAAAAATCATCTGTCTGTAGATGTGTGGAATTGCATCAGGGTCTTTATTCCATTGATCAACATATCTATTTTCATGCCAATGCCAGGCTGTTTTCACTGTTACAACTATGTCTTGCAGCTTGAGATCAGGGATGATGATAACTCCAGAAATCTTTTTCATTATTCAAGGTTGTTTTACTTATCCTGGTTTTTGGTGTTTCCATATGAAGTTGAAAATTGCCTTTTCACTTGCTGTGAAGAATTGTGTTGAAATTTAGGTGAGGATTGCAGTGAATCTGTAAATTGCATTTGGTAAGGTGGCTGTTTTCACAGTATTAATCTTATGATCCATGGCCATGGGTGATCTTTCTATCTTCTGTTGTCTTCTTTAATTTCTTTCTTCAATGTCTTAAAGTTTTATTATACAAGTTTTTCACTTGTTTTATCCAAAGATATTTTATTTTGTAAAAGATAGTTTCCCTGATATTTTCCCAGTATTTTTACCATTTGCGTATAGGAATGCTACTGATTTAGGGTGTTGATTATATATCTTGTTCTTTTGCTGAAAGACCTTATCAGCTGTAGAAGCTTCCCAGATAAGTCTTTAGGGTCTTTTGTGTATAGCATTATATCGTCTGTAAATAAAGGACTTCTTCCTTCCTATTTGCATTCATCTTATTATTCTAGCTATAATAATTAAACTGAAGGCTGAAATAAGTGAACTAGAAACAGCAACAAAAGAAAACAATACAAAAAATCAATGAAATAAAGAGTTAGTTCTTTGAGAATAACAGAAATATTGGCAAACCTTTAGCCAAATTAATCAAAAGACATGAAGAGAAGATCTAAATCAATAAAATTAGAAACAAAAAGGAAGGCTTTACCACAGATAGCAAGGAAATTTAAAGAATCATAAGGACATGATTTAAAAATATGTATTCCACCAAACTGGAAAAGCTAAAAGAAATGGATGAATTACTTGGTATATATGACCTATCAAAGTTAAATAGAGAACTAAACAACTTTTAAAAAGACCCATACTCCCTAGTAAAATAGAAACAATCATTAAAAATCTTGCAACCAAGCCATGTATGGTGGTACACACCTTTATCCCAGCACTTGGAAGTCAGAGGCAGGCCAATATCTGAGACTGAAGTCAGCCTGATCTACAGAGTAACATCTATAGCCAAAACATCCAAGGCTACACAGAGAAAACCTGTCTCAAAAATTTTTTTAAAAAATCTTACAACAAAAAGAGCCCATCATAGATGAATTTGATGCAAAATTCTACCAGACATTTTAAGATGAATTGAGAGATTATTATTAATAATAGATTATTCTACAAATTATAAACTAAAGAACATTTCCTGATTATTTTTTATGAAGTCCACTATTACTCTGACACCAAAACCACAAAAGACCCAACAGAAAAAGGAAGTTATAGACCAATATCCCTTATGAATATAGATATTGAAATTCTCAACAAAATACTTGCAAACCAAATTCAAGAAAACATAATAAAGATTATCAACCTGATCAAGTTGACTCCATCCCAGAGATTCATGGATGGTTCCACATATGTAAAGCAATAAATGTGATCTACCATATGAGTGGACTGAAAGACAAAAGCCACATAATCCTATGAGCAGAGGTTGAAATCTTTAATAAAAGTCCTTCATGAAAAGGTCCTGGAGAAACTAGGCACATAAGGAACATACCTCAGCATAATAAAGGTGATGTACAGGAAACCACCAGCCAACATCACCCCAAACAGAGAGGAACCTGAATGGAGCATTTCCACTAACTTCAGGAACAAGACAATGATGTCCACTCTCTCCAAACCCATTCAATATATGGGTTTTTCTTGATTGCCTGTGTTCTGGTTCAGGCTGCTTTCAGGCCTCTAGAAATGCTACATATTTTCGCTCTGACAATGTTTCCTATTTCCTCTTGCCATTTATCTCTTCATTAATGAGAAGTTGCACTCAGACTATCTATGTCCAACCCTACCAAAGGTCTAGTCCCATTCTTACCAGCATGCCCTCTGACACTTTACAAAAATGTATACCTTTGAGGCTCACAGTCACCCCCAAACCACCCATCTTAGCTCAGTGAATCGACAACCGCTTTCCAATGATGGTGAGTACCCATCTGCTCACGGCCTGTGCACCTGGGTGACTGTGTGACTCTGGACTATGTTCACAGTCAGTGACAGGAAATAAGCCACATACACTAATTATAAAGTTCTTCGGATCTGCTTTTGATTTTTGTGTGCCTGATGTGGTAAACGAGCAGAAAACCAACTGAAAATAGATCTGGCTTTGGCTCCTACCACTAAATATTCACACGGCCTTGAAAATGTTATTCTATCTTTCTGGGTCTCAGTTTCCCCCTCACTCAAAGAAATGTGTGTGTGTGCGTGCGTGCGTGCGTGCGTGCGCGTGCGTGCGTGTGTGCGTGCATGCATGCGTGTGTGTGCGTGCGTGCGTGTGCGTGCGTGCGTGTGTGTGTGAATGGGTGGGTGGGTGTCTTCACGTGCCAGTCACTATGTTAATCTTGAATAAGGAACGTGGCCCAACCTCTGTTGGCAGAGAAAAGAAAAAAAAAAGTCAGGGGAGAAAAGAGCAACAAAGGGGGGGAAATTGGAAAGGAAGATGGAAGCAGCCAGCGAATACATTTTCACAGGTTTTAGAGTGGAGCGGGTGTCTCTCAAGTGCATCCTTGAGCCTTAGCAGCAGCTGCAAAGAGCTGCACACACT
Organism: Bramus lutescens; assembly: GCA_001685075.1. NCBI lineage: Eukaryota > Metazoa > Chordata > Mammalia > Rodentia > Cricetidae > Bramus > Bramus lutescens. Next base: position 846,447 of record LOEQ01000164.1, read on the forward strand.
CCATTGATTTCCATCGTCCTCTTGCTTAGTGCACTGTCCTGGTGCTCTCGGCCCTGACTCTATGGTCTACCCTTTCCTCCTGAATCATTTCAACCCATGCCCCGCTCAGAGGCTTGCACTTGTTGCCCCCAGTCCTTGGAACAACCCCATGTCCCCAGATGCCCTTGGCTTCCATTTCATCCATACTTTTGCTCGGGTCTCCTCTATCAGAACATCTCTGTCGGAAACAGCTCTCTCAACGCATATCTTTCTTTCCCTTGCCTTCTCCTTTCTTAACATTTACTTTCTCCTGAAATATGTCTTTCCCTTCATTTATTCTCAGCATTGTTAATGTAAGCTTCATGACAAAGATGTGTCTACAACCAGAGCTGCTGAGGCCAGGCCTAAGGGGAGACCCTGTGATCCTTCAGACCTAAGCTCCTGACTACAGGATTAGGAGAGTCAACACAAAGCAGTTTTGTGAATGTGTACCACCTCTGTGCTGCTGGGCCTCAGTGCAGGAGACGGTCTTGGGCAGAATGTGAATTTTGGTCCACATTCCTGTGCCTCCTTCTACTAGCTAAACTTCCAATGAGTCTACTGCAGGAAGCTGAGAACATAAGTCGGTGCATATTGAGGTCATTGAAAATGAAGAATTAGAAACAAAATTCTGCTTTCCCGAGGCTAGAGAACAAAACATGGTAGAACCAGGGTCGCATACTCAGATGCCTAGGTGGAAGGTCACACATAAGTAGGTGAATATGTGAAGAACAGTACAGACAGACTCAGGGGACATCTCTCCCCTTCAGCTCTTCCAGCAGAGACTGAAAAGCACTTCGTGTGGGCCTTTGTGCTGACTGCTTGGCAAGCCAGCCAGCAGTGACCCTCAAGACACTTCACGCAGCTGAGGGAAGCTGATGGTCATCCACCAGAATGGTAAGACGTCTAGGAGTACATGAAGCTAGAGGACACAAATATGTCACAATAGCATTAGCATGTGTGCCACCAACAGGAGCTATTTTAAAAGAGTTGCACTCAAAGTGCCATGACATGGGACCTTTCGGTGGCAGAGGTATCCAAGAGGTGCACCTCAGATGTGCTGGGATGGGATACAGCTCTAACTCATGACTCTAAATGACATCAAATGGCCAGTCTTCCAGATTCTAATTCACCATTGGTTGATGTGGGCAATCAACCGAAGCAGTAATTATTGATGCGTTGGCTCCATTTGTAAAATAAAATTTTTAGAAGCACTTTATATAGATATTAGAACATTCTAATACACTGCACATGTGTATTGTATTAGAATCAGATGATTCTAACAGAATGCCTGTCAAGATGTTGTTAACAAAGAATTAACTTGATTTTGGTCACTCTGTCATGGTGAAGCTTCTGGAGGTTGATTTTAACAAAGCAAAGCATTGATATCTTTGTAACTATTATTAAAACATAAGTAATAATTTCAAAACTGAAGACAGTTACTTACTTCATGGTCTCTATTATTAATCAGATTCTAGAAGTTTTTACATCTTGGAAGAAATATTTTTCAACTAATGTACCTTACAATTATATTAAAAGGTTAAGTTTTTCTAAATTTTAGCTTCTCCTTGAGTATAAAAATAAAATTTTCAGTCAAAGCACTCAATGACTACAAAAGATTACTTAAATTTTGTAGCTTTAGAGGAATTGCAAGTTATTAAAAACAAAGGCCCTAACTAGAAACATTCATTTACCTGTTGGAAAAAGCTAAAGAACTGAAAAAAATTCAAACAGCACAGTGTTAACTCTGATGGTGCTTTGGAATGTCTCTACTGTGAAAAGAATCTTTTTTAAAAATGTGGCAAAAACAAACATCACTTTCACCATTTTTAAGTGCACTCTTATTGATATGAGCCGCTGTGTGTTGTTTAGTAACTGGCCTCCAGACTTTCTCCTTATGCAAAACTGCAAAACTCTATACTCATTGTTAACTGATTTCTGCTCCTTACGTAGCCTCTGGCAACCACCATTCTATTTCTCAACCTCTGTGAATTTGTTTTCTACAGCTCCTTTGTGGGATTCTACGCTTGTCTTTTTGTGACTAGATTGTTTCGCTTAGCACAGTGTCCTCAAATTTTGCCCACGATGCAGCCTGTGTCCAAGCTTCCTTTTGCTGAGACTCCACTGAATGCATGGATCCCATTGCCTTTCCAACATCTGTTGGTAGACATGCAGGTTGCCTCTATATTTTGGATATTTGAATAATGCTTTCTATAAACATGAACTTGAGATGTATCTTTCCATTCTCCTGGCTGTGTACCAAAGTGGTATTGCAAATCAAGGAGAAAGCCTACTTTTAGCTCAGCCCAGTGGCTGTACCACTTAGGTTCCAGTTTTTCCACATCTTTCCCAACACTTGCCAGCTTCAGTTTTGTTTTGTTTTTTATTCTAACCTCAACCCCCCATAAATGTGAGGGGATATCATATCTCTAACAATACTGCTGGAATTTTGATAGGATTTCTGTTCAATCTGTAGATCCTTTGGCATGTAATGAGTTCTGTGTAATACTAGATCTTCTGATGTCTTTTCATAAACTCTTGTTCTCTTTCATTTCATTCAGCATGTCTTATACCTTTCATTGCATATGCCACATGTGTATATATAAAAGTACTTTATTACTTTGGATACTATGTTAAGTTGAATTATTTTCTTAGTTTCCTTCTCAGATTATTCTATCTTGATAAAGAGAAAATGAATTTTGTGTGTTTGTTTTATATCTTGCAACTTTGCTAAATTTCTTTATGGGTTAAAACAGCATGTGTGCGTCCCTATATTCATGTGAGTACATGTTTCATGAATTATGATTTTTACATAAGCTGTCAGCAAATTGAAATGATTCTTCCTTTTTAACTTTTTCTGCCTTTTCTCTATCTTCTTGTCTGGGACTTTGAGTTGAACCGAAGTGATGAGATCAGGGGCTCTTGTCATTGTCCTCATCTTTGGCTGTCTGCTCTTCCTATGTATGCTATATCATGTTCACGTGATTTCCTTCTATTTCTCCTATCATGATTTATTTTTCCTAAAATGGCATGGAGTTTTGTCAATTTTTCTTCTGTCTGCATCTACATTGAGAACATTGAAGAATATTTTATTCCTGTGTTTGTCTGGTTTGGTATCAGGAGGAATTTACAATTGGGGAAACTTTGGACTTTTTATAGTGTGGAATCTTCATGATTGACTCTACCCACTTGCTAGTTACATGTGGTATTAGTATATATGCTTATGATTTTTACCTGTTCCCTTTTGTTATGTTGAAGATCACACCTAGTCCCTTTCACATGCTAGGCAAGTGTTCTGCCCACTAAGCAACCCCGTCACTTTAATGTCCTTAGGCATAAAGTGAATTTTGGTGAGAATTTTTTTTATTGGTTCTTTGCCAATTTCATATAGCATATTTTAACCACAGTCACTTCCCTTTCCCCATTATTCCCAGGCCCCTTTCCTCTTCCCTACCCTCCCGAATTTCTGTCCTTTGTCTAATCCACCAGAACAGTTTGTGCTGTCCGCATACCCTGGGAGGTGTCGCTTTTGCTGGAGCATGATCAGCAATGAGGGGCCACACCCTTAAAGAAAACTTCCATCCTTCGCTTTCTGAAGCTATCAATTGCCAATAGCTCCTTATCTACGGATGGGACTTTGCAACTTCCTCCACTTTCCATGCTAGAATTGTCAGCCTTGAGCCGTGTGAGTCTTAAATGCGCTGTCTCAATCACTATAGGCTCCTATGTATGACTTCCCTGTTTTGATCTTACTGTCTTGTGCCCCCTCTTCCTCAATCATTTTTGTTCCTGGAGGAGGGCAATGATGCAGATGTCCCATTTAGGGTTGAGCATCCCACAGTCTATGATTCTCTGGGCCTTGACCAGTATTATGTCTCCATGTTAATTGTTAACTACTGATAAAAAGAAACTTCTCTGATGAGGGTCAAAATATACGATAATCTATGGGTGTGGTGATGCCACTAGGGGTGATTTGTTATTATCCCTATGTAGCTGAGTAGTAGTGGCAGTCTCTCCCCTGGGGCCTAGGACCTGTCCATCTAGAGGCTACTGGCTCTGAGAATGGTGCCAGGTGTGGATTCATCTTGTAGAGCAGGCTTTAAGTCCCATCAGGAAGTGGCTGGTTACTCCCATGATGATGGCGCCTCTATACTCCCATGATGATGGCGCCGCTGGTGTACCAGTGGACATGCATTGCCAGGCAGGACATTTTTGAAGCTCACAGGGTTTACACCTGGGTAAGGTCGAGGATGACTTTATTCCTCCAGTAGCATGGGTAGCACCTTCAAGCTAACCAGTAGGGATGAAGCCTCCAAGTCAGTACCAACTTGATTTCTCCATGTTCTATGACCCAAGTATTGTGCTGAGTTCAGCAATATCATGTTACTGTTGAGCTCCAGATGGTGGCCAATGGCATTAGCAATAGTCTTCAATGTTTGGGAACATATGAGACTTCACTTGTCAACAACTCCAGAAGAGATAATGCATTCCAGGCACCGGGTTTTTATTTGATGTTCTATGGTGTCTAGTAGAGACACTGTTGCCTTATAGGGTAACGACATCTAAACTCTTTTTATCTTTTAGAAAGATTCTCTAACAGTAGGTTTTCATGTGACTTTTTGAAGTGTCTTTTATTCAAATAGCATTTTGAAATGCTATTCATCCCTTCCTGTATCCCCTTCTCTCCCCTGCCTTCCACCTCCCTCCCCATTTAACACCTCATGATCCACTGTTCTGTTAGCTCTTCCTATCATTTCATTCTGACTCCTCTTCTCTGAAATCCACCCCAAACCTCTTTACTAATTTCCTGACCTTTATGGGTATTCCAAGTGGAATATACATATCTGGAGGTTCAAAGCTAATGCCCACCAATGAGAGAAGGCATATGACATTCATATGTCTGGTTGCCTCACTCAGAATGACTGTTTCCCAGCATGATCCACTTACCTGCAAACTTCATAATTTCACTTTTCTTAACAGCTGAATAATACTCTGCTATGTAAATGTAGTACATTTCCATTTTCCATTAGCAGCTGATGGACAGTCAGGCTGTTCCCATTCTAGGTACTGTAAACAGAGGGGAATGCTTGCTGGTCAGAGTGCAAACTGGTTCAGTCACTGTGGAGATCTGGGTAGAACCTCTTCAAAAAGCTAGAAATAAATCTATCATGTGATCCAGCTATAGCACCTGTAGGCAAATACCCAAAGGAGTCTACATCACACAGAAGAGACACCGGTGAATCAGCACTTAGATAGGACTTTAATCTTGTTTATAGTTGATGTAATTGTAGGCAGGGAAAATTGTTGCTGCCTTTTTTTGGTTTCTTTATGTCCTGCAACTCTTTGGGCCCTCCAAGAAGAGAATTTGATGAAGTTCCTACTTATAATTACACCCGGTGCTTAAATTGGATGGGACTGAGTAAATCTGTGATTTAAGGCACCTACAGTCCTTTGCTGAACATATGTTTGATGCATCTATTGTACAAAAATAGATGAGTAGAAAGACATTCTGATGTAAGCACAAGATAGTGGCTCTAAAAAATTTGGGTTGACATAGCTCCCTATCAATATAAAACTAAATATATTTGGGGACAGCTCTATTTAGCAAAGTTTATCTAAGCTTGCTTGATACTTAAGCACCTATAGTAGGTGCTTCAGGTACTAACAATTGTGTACTCTTCAAAGGAAAGTAAAGTGATTTGGGGTTGTTTTCCCAGACATGGTAACTATGAAGATGCAAAACTGAAGCCATATTTTTTAAAATGTATTCTTCAGTAGAATACTGTCACAGAATTAAAAAAAATCAGATATAGCAAACAAACTGACTAAAGTACAAGAATCTGTACGAAGAATAAATATTATACTAATGTTGAAACTCAGAATATGCAATTTTGATAAATTGTGCATATCTATCTACTTAAGCTTTAACTTTTTATTTTTGAGAAAACACTTTGAATATACAATTTTACAGATTGTTAAATGACTATAATTAATTTTTTGGTCATTGAATACATATTTTCAAAATTATTTGCTCCTAAAAACATTAGTCTGGATGCACACAAATCACATGCACACCTGTGCTCTGAACACAAGCTTCGGATCCCGTGATTACTTTCCTAGACTCTGTTCCCAGAGGAGGCTGCCACCCACAGACTGAGCTCACCAGTGCCAGGAGAGGACCAAAGAGATGTCAAAATAGATGATAACCAGGAAGAGAAAATGCCCCAGCTGGTTCTGGAATAGCCAAACTAATCCTGACGTGGAAAGGAAATTTTCTCCCAGGCAATTTTCTATGAAGGATTTTAGAAAATATATCGGAAAGTATGTAAGTGAAAGAAGCGTCATATAGACGACTTTGTATACACAGGAAAAAGCTGAAGAGCACCATGTTCGCCACAGCAGGTACGAAGCGTATGCTGGACACATGGAGGGTCCTTGCAACACTTGATGCAAAGTGACCTGCAGTCCACACCTCAGAGGGATGGCGAATCAGCTGCTGCACTACTCAGTCTGCCCAGGAGAGGGCGTGGAGAACACACATGGAAGCAGAAAAAAACCCTCAAAAGGTAACAATTTTGTTCAATTCAACCAGCGCAAAGAAAACTGTAACCAACAGGAATGTTTCAAATAAATGGGCTTGGGAGCCGTGGTTAGCTAGAAGCCTCCCTAACTCCACCGGAAACCAGCATGCCCTAGCTTGGAGGAGACCTGCGACAAGCCCATCTCACTCTGGAGTGGGATATAGATGGCACAGCTAATCAGGTACCCTTGTTGCCAAGAGTGATGCACACATTATCTTTCCCACATTAAACACCCCATTTATGTCCAGTGCTCAAAAATTTGTTTCTCGGTAAAGGTCAAGAAGAGCAAACAGCGCTTGAATTTGATTGAGTTAGTTGTCAGTCACTCACTGCCAGTAACAGAAACAGGAAGTCATTTGAAGCAGGAAATCAGCTACAATTAGCAAAATGTGGTCTTTGTGTCTCTAATTAGAATTTCTTCTTTCAAAATACCTCATTTGTAGTTGGAGAAATGATACCAAATGGGCGCCCATCTCGCCGTTCTACAGCGACTTACTCTTCTCAGTAGCAAATCCAGCAAACAAGAAGCCAGTTCTGCATGACAGTGATTTCAGTGGGGCCTAAAAGCAAAATCAAAGCACAGGACAAAAACGAGACCTCACAAACTTTGTAAGTTCAGGAGCAAGGAGGCTGTAGTATATGTGAGAGTGCCAACCCCGTTCCTGATCGCCTCGCTAACCGGGTCCCCATTCCGAAGCTGAAAGGACGTGTGTGAGTTGTCCAGGGTGGCAGATAAGCCATGAGGGCTGCTACGGAGCCTGTGAGGGAGCAATGGTCATGTGACTCTCAGCTGATTGTTGCTGCTACTTTTCCCTTGTATCTTTGGTGAGTTCATTTCACACTAATCTAACTTGCCTACTGCAAAACAGGACTAGGCTATCCAAAGAGGAGCTGCCCGGGGTAGGTTGGCAGTGGCAGGAGCTGTACGTGGTCCGCATGGTGTTTGTTCCCCTTCCCTGTTATTTCTGACTTTATGGAAAAGAAATCGTTACTTTATTATAAAATTTAAATGTTCTTTCACTATTACATGTTATAGTTTCCTTAGTATTCTGCTACATGATTCTGCAATAAATATCCTTCTGTATTTTTCACAGTTTTTAATTTATTCATTTGTTTGTGTGTGTGTTCATGTACATGCCACATGCAACAGTCAGAGGACAACTTTCGGGAGTTGGTTCTCTCCTACCGTGTGGGGCTGAAGAACCAAACTCAAGCTGGTTGAGCCCTCTGACGTAGTTTCTGAAGATGGTTTCTACAGGACGTCATTAGAGGGACAGCCCATCACAGTCCTTCAGTCTAGGCGAAGCTCAGCAGCAATCCTTACCACTCTTGCTTAGCACATCTTCAGTCGCCGCAGTGGAACAGAAATGCCTTCCATGGCTGATGTCTGACTGAAAGCTACTGAGTTACACAGGAAAGTCCAGGAAAATGAGCTAGCCTTTAATAAATTTAATAAATCACTTATGGCATGATCAATCACATTTTCAACTACTTTTAATATTTTTTCAGATACAGTGATGATATAGAAGAAACTGACTTTTCCAAATTAGCTTGAATTACATAAACACAATAAAACTTTGAAAACAAAAGCTAAAAGCTTTGAAACTTAAAAATGAAATAGCCAAGCATGTACCTAACACCTCTGAAGGGCTGGGGTCTACTCCTGCTCTCCTCCATACTGTGAGCATACCTGAAAACACATCCTATATGAGCTATTCGGTATCTCCGATGGAGTTTGTTTTTAACATTGCATAATTCGGGTATCACAGGTAGTTATGATGGAAACGTTTATAGTGTTCCATAACCTACCACTTAGCTAAGAGGGGCCTGGATTTTGTTGGCTATGAATAGGCTCTGTACACATCACAGGGCTAAGCACTGTGTGAGAATAAAAGACAGACTTCACCCTCAGGAAATCTAGACCATTGGTGATACATGTAGTGTGGCCAGCCAGCCTTCCCGTGGGTCAGGCCCCTCAGGAAATCAGGACTCCCAAAGGTCAGCCAACGTCCTCAGTGGTTCTCACTCTTCCTTCTTGGTGTCAAAGATTCACATTGCACACTCATTTCTAATAGTCAATGGCATGCCTCAGAATGAGAACCCAGCTGAATCTCGCACTTTGCAAAGTTCTTCCTTTGCACCCACTTCTAAATATCCTAGAGAATGATAATTCCTTGAACAAGTCCAGAGTTAGACATGGCAATCTGCTGGGCATATTTTAGGAAAGGAGTGGCCTCCAGGAAGCTCCCTGCGCCCCTTCCCTTCTCACTTCTGCCATTTGTCTTCACATTTCTAGACCAGGAACAGACCCCTCACTCTCAGTAGTCTAGGCTTTCTGAGAAAAGAGAAACACGATATACCAGAAGTCTCTTGGTTTTGTTGCTAACAGGGCCACAAGGAGGCAGTCAGTCTGACACCAGGCCTGACTCCCACAAGTGACAGGAATCTTTCTACAACACTATTGTTCTACTCTGAGCTGTCCCTTCAAATCTATGCCCCCAACCCAAGTCATTTTGTAAGTTGTTCCAATAAAATATCCTATTAAAACAACTTAGGAAGAAAGGGTTCGCTTTGGCTCCAGTTGTTAGGGCTCAGTCCATCATAGCCGAGGAGCCCTGGTGCAGGAGCCTGAGGCAGTTAGGTTGCAGAGGGTTCTAGGTCCCAGCCAGGAGGCAGAGAGCTGGAGATGTGCTTAGCTAGCTTTCTTTTTGTACAGTGCGGACCTCCAGCCATGGGAATGTTACCTCTCATCTTCACAGTGGGTCTTCCCATCTTCACTACCCTGTCAAGATAATACCTCAAGAATATGCCTGCCTCCTAGAGATTCTAGACCCTGTTAAGTTAATGCTGACCACCACAGGCTCATCCCTTGTCAACTTGATACCCCAAATTATCACTTTTAAGCCATAACTCTTCACCCCTTGTCTTCACAGGCTCATGGGCATCTCATAAAAAGCAGAAAGCATTCAGTCTAATTCCAAAAGTCCTGGTAACGTTTAAGAATTGCAACAGTGATTAACAGCCCAAAGTCTCTTCTGAGACTCAAGGCCATCTCTTAACATGTTTAACATCAATGAGAAGTCACATCGTTCCAATACACAAGAGCACCAAGTAAACATTGCCATTCCAAGAGGGAGAAGAGGTGCAGCCAGGAATGGTTACACCAAGTCAAGACTGAACCACAGCGGGAAAGCAGCAAACCCTGCAGCTCCGAGACAGTCATAGGCAAGGGCTCAGGAAGCTGAGACTCCGCTTGGTGTGGCTAAGCACACATCCCTCCCGTAAAAGCACATGTGACAACCTAAACCCTCAGCTGCATGTACTGTGTGGACCCATCTCCTTTTACAGTGAAACCCGTGCCCCAACCTGCACCAGGCTGCACGCACATCTGCTTTAAACAATGGAACGAAGTCATGCCCTGCAGCAACCCCTTGATAATTTCTAGACAAACATGTCCCAAAACACATCCCCCAAACAAGGCAGATGGGCTGATCTGGCCTGAACTGATTTGGGGGGCAAGAGCAATAAGGTAAAATGTGTGCTCTAAGGGAATGTTTAGGGAGAATCCCCAACCTACTGTCTTATGCTGTGCATAGCTGGGTGTGCAGAGGACTGGAATCAGATGCATGACAGGAACGGGCATGTGCAGTGAGCAAGGACTGACTTGATCCAAACATGTTGATTCCACAACCACAGCCACTACACCCTTAGCAGCTAAAGTCCTCCTTGTCCTAAATGCCATAAAAAGAAGCCACAACAATAACCTGGACCTTTGAGTAGTCTCGTGCCTACAGCATTTTCTGATGTGTGTTACTGCTTCCCCCCCCTTTTCTTCTTCTTCTTCTTCTTCTTCTTCTTCTTCTTCTTCTTCTTC
>LOEQ01000164.1:894779-910383 GCA_001685075.1 Bramus lutescens
TCCCAGCATTCTGTTCTGTCTACTCCACCCACCTAAGGGCTGGCCTATCGAAAGACCAAGGCAGTTTCTTTATTAACCAATGAAAGTAACACATAGGCAAATGACCCTCCTACATCAGGCATCAGTCACTTAGCCTTATTCTGAAGGACACCAAAGGGTCTAGAACAGTTCAGGGAATAAACTCCACTGGAACATGGCTGTAGAGAGCAGAGGAAGCACTGAGTAAACAAATGTGCTGTTGACATGGGCACAGCCATGTTGAGAACTGCAATGTCTCAGTCCCATGGGATAACCTTCCACGGCAGTCTGTGTAGATGCTGACAATAAGAGGAATATCACATGCTCAACAAGGTATCAATAGAGAGAATGCTGTTTGAGAAAAGCCATAAAGCAATAGCTTATGTTTTGAATTATATTCCACACACATCTAAAAGTAAATCTCAGGTTAGCGGGCATAGCAGCCCATAACTGCAACCCCGGTACTCAGGAGACTGAGGCAGGGGTATAACAAGTATAAGATCATGTCTCAAAAAAAATAAATAAAATAGAATTTAAAATCCCAGGTTAACCCATACCATGTGCAACCACCACTCTATACCTATTTGTTCAGAGAAACTTCTCAATTGTCTTTAATGCTTCCTTGAAACCTAACATCAGCAAAAACAAAAACCTACCTCCATCCTTGACAGGAGCTGCAAGGGTTTGACCACTTAAATCTTCTGCTAGCATCCAAGCTGGGAGGATTCTTTTCCTCTGGGCAGGGTGTGGCTGGTGCCCACTGACACCACTCGGAGCACCTGAAGAGGACTAAAAGAATATCCATAAACTAATTCCTATAGGTGCCATGCATCCTTAGTGAATTCGTAAAATGATTTACTTTGGAGAAAATTACCACTAACAGAACAAACCACAACTGTAGACTAAATTTAATTTCCAACAAGGAATTCATTCCTATTGGTTTGTGTCAACCTAGTGTGACATTCTCTACAGACTTAAAAACAAGCAGATCAACGCAGCAGGTGTTAAAATGTGCATTTTTCAGCTGTCTTTCTGTGAGATAAAGACCATGTTAGGAAGGCACTTCTTAAGTTTCTCACCATAGGCTCTAAGGCAGTAGTACACTTGGTCTTGGGTATTCCCGGGCTTCCTTGTGGCTGTGAAGTATCAGCTGTCTTATCGGGTGGATTAATCACAGGGGACTTCTGCACGTTACTCAACACATCCTCTTCATCAAGAGTTTGACTGTTCCTAGAAAATAAAACAGAACTTTGTTTTCTATCATTCACAACACTTCTGGTGGAACCTGAGGCTGATCAGTTCTACACCTCCTAGGACTCTCACTGCAGTACTGGGCTCCTCTGTCAGTTAAAAAAACTAAAAACACAGTTTCTACTACAGTAGAAGGGTTGTTTCTGTTTGGCTTTTACCTCTGGCCACATATATTATCACATATATCATATATTATACATATAATATATTATCACAGTGTGCACTCGTCTTTCAAACTCATGGGCAGGGCCAGAGAAATGGAGCACTGGTTGAGAGCACTTGCTGTGGACCTAGGTTTAGGATCCGGTACCCACAGACAGCTCACAACCGTCTGTTACTCTAGATCCAAGGCCCTCTTCTGGCCTCTGTGGTCAGAGGCATATATATGGTGCATTTACACACATACATCCAAGCAAACACACACACATACAAAATAAAAATGAATACACCTTTAAAACTGAAGATAAGGGATTTCAGACATGGGCAGCTGAAGAGGCTGACTTGCAGTTTTGAAATGTTCTTTCAGTGGCTTTAAAATAAGGAATTATCTCTTTCAAAGAGACCTAAAGTCAGTGGCAGGAATCATAATAAACGGCAGGAACTATATTCCATACCAAGATTACTCTATATTTGCTTACTAACTCAGAAGCTGGTGGGCATCTTTCCCCACTTGGACTATTATGAACAATGTTACATGTGATTCCATGTATAGGGAATGTGTTTGTGTGAACACGTTTTCAATTTGGGGGCATAAACCCAAGAGGGGGAGTGCCAGAACACACAGCTGTTTACATTTCTAAATGTCTAAAAACTTATCAGAATATGGGCATTCCAAGGAGAATGTACTGTTTCATAATGCCACACAGTATATAGGAGTTATGGTTTCTCCATATGCTAATAACAACATTTACTACTGTCTTTGGTTACAGCTGCCTAGTAGCTTAATGAGCATGTTTTTCAAATCATTAAAAGTTTCTCATTATAGATTTGACTTAAATTTCCCAGTGACTAATGATGCTATCTTTTCATGTTATTATAAGGAAATATTTATTCTAATCAGTTGTACATTTTAAAACTGGATTGACCTTGTGTTGAATTATAACTGCTTATATAATCTGTAAGCATGTTATAGACTTATATGATGCATGAATTTTTGTCATTCACTTGTCTTTTGTGTTTCATGACTGTGCTCTTATAAGCATACATATCTTCATACAGGAGAAAATCTAATTTCTCCAGTGCTCCTGTCTTTGCTGTTACTTTGATGTTAGACTCGTAAAGCTATACCTGAAGCAGGGTGGTAAAGATTGATACCTATGTTCTCCCTCTTTACAGTTAGGTCTCTAATCTATTTTGAGTCTTACATGATATAAAGCGAAAATCTAACTTCACTTTTTCCATGTGGATATTAGCTCTTCCAGTACTTTCTGACATTTGACTTTACCCTGTTTAACCAGTATTGGGGGCCCTGTCAGCAGTAAAGACCGTAAATGTAAGGACTCATTTCTATCCTTATGTCAGGACCACACTGTCTTGATGACTGTGCTTCATGGCAGGTTTTAAAATTGGGAAATGTGAGTTCCTCAGTAATATTCTTCATATTTAAGATTGTTTGAGCAGTTAAGTTATCCTTAAGGGCTCAAAATATAGTCTAAGTTATGTTCAAATATGTTACCTACTTTTATATCTTTAATATAAAATATACTACTAATACAAATGAGATGACTTAAAAATAATTACAAATGAAATTTCTAATTTTCCTTTCATTTTTATTTTTTTTAATATTTATTTATTTATTATGTTTATAGTATTCTGTCTGAGTGTATGCCTGCAGGCCATAAGAGGGCATCAGATCTCATTTCAGATAGTTGTGAGCCACCATGTGGTTGCTGGGAATTGAACTCAGGACCTTTGGAAGAGCAGGCAATGCTCTTAACCGCTGATCCATCTCTCCAGCCCTCATTTTTCTTTTATTAAAAAGAGACTTGTTTTCATGCAATTTAGTCTGATTATGGTTCTCCTCCCCCAACTCCTCTAAAAGCCTCCCAGCTCCTTTTCCATTCAGGTTCACCCCCTTTCTATAATCACAAATGAGTTTTAAAGTTATTTGCTGTCACATTATATAATGAGATTTTCAACACTGTATTGCTTTGTTCAGAGTTAGTGCTTAAAACTAGGAGCTATTTACACAGAATCTAAGTGCTAAGAACTGTGATGGTTTGGAAAAAATAAGTCAGAATGACAAAAATTTACTGTGGTGGCATTTTATTTAATTTTAATAATTAAAGCTTGCCTGAAGAACAGAGAGTAAAACAGCCCCACCAGTCAGCCTTGCAGTCCAGGCAGTGGTAACACACACCTTTAATCGCAGTAGTCACACTAGTTAACATAGAAACCAGGCAGTACACACCTTTAATCCCAGAACTAGAGAGGAATATAAAGTGGGAGGAAATGGCTCTCAGTCTCAATCTCATCCTGACATTTTTGGAGGCTGGCTGCTTTGCTTTTCGGATCTTCAGGTGGAATCCCAACATCTGACTCTGAGTTTTTATGAATCAATTTACTGTAGTTTCCTTGAGACAGTGTTTAAAAAAATCTCCCCAGGGGTGAAACTGTGTTACCTCCTCATCCACAATGAAGTTTAGCCATAAAAACAAGATACTACTCCCATGACAGCATCACTCAGTCTGAGATCCAAGGAGCCAGCATGCACTCTGCACGCCATGCTGGAGAAACATCAGGAATGCAAAAGTAACCCTGCTCTCGTGTGTATTATTTAACTATTTAAACACAAAACCAAGTATATTTTTCCTCATTTGGATTTTTCTATGGTTTCTTAAAAGAAAAGTGTAAGCGTTGGAATTTCTAGCAGAATAATTTCAGAGATAAGTAAAATCAAGTGAAAATGAAAACTTAGAGGTGCTGTGTAGCCACGTGCTCCTACTGTAGGCTGTGAATGACACTATACAATCCTAAGACACTGTGAAAAATATGTACACAAAAGCAGAATGAGACCTAATCAGGGGGTTGTTTCTTTTTTTTAAACTGTTATTTTATTGTTTGGGTTCTTTTCTTAAATATCCAATCAACTGAAAGAAAAAATTACACGTTAGACTTCTAACAAGTGCAACAAAGTGCTATCTAGAGAGGATCCTCTCCAGTCTTTCTAAACTACAGAGCTAAGCAGGCAGCAATGAGAGCATGCCCTGTCTCCCTATATAAAAATACTAATATAGGTACACTATTCCAATGAGATTACCTTGTTGTATTTGCTCCAGTTAAAAACAATCAAAGCTCATTCAGCACACAAACTCAAATTTGTTCCTCTCCCTTCCATCCCATCCCTAAACGATTAAATATATCTTTATAACTTCATTATATGAATGTATCCATTATTTGATAGAAATAGTATATACTTTACATACTTGTAATTTTTCCCTCGATATTATAGAGATTTGCCCAGGTTTTAATGAGGATCGATTGATCTCTCTCTCTCTCTCTCTCTCTCTCTCTTCCTCCCTCATTCCCTCTCCCTTTCTATTCCTCCCTCCCTCCCTCCCCCNCCCCTCCTCTCTCTCTCTCTCTCTCTCTCACCCTCTCTCTACTCTCCCTTTCTCTCTCTCCCTCTCTTTCTTCCCATTCTGTGACCATTCCAGGTTGATTCTGCCATCCTCCAGGTATGAGGGCAGGCATTCTGGTGCAGTGCTGGGTAGTCATCTGTAAGAACATTATTCTGGAAATAGCAGACTCGGGTCTGGAACTTGGACCTGTTATGTAACACTAGGCAAGTCTCAAACTTTCTCTGTCTTCCTTCGACTGCAACATGGAGATTCATAGTGTGAATCCCTCCCACTCATCGTTATGAAGGTCTCAATGCTCAAAAAATGAAGCTTATGCCATAATGAACAGTGGCTACTCCTAGGAGCTGTGTCTGGCAGTTGCACTTACTTCCCTTCCTTTGCTCACTGTTCTACATTCTATACAAACACCTAGATGAGGAACTGCTATACAATCTTTCTTTAAAATCCTGACCATCTGGTAACCCTCAGATAACATTAGAAACATGACATCTATCCTTATCCTGTGTCTGAAACATCAACTAACACCAAGCATGTGAACTGCCAGGGTGGGCAGCCTGCAGAAAAATAATATGCTTGTCTAAAGGAATTAGCCCTAGGAGCTGCTGTTTCCAGTTAGAAGAACAAGACAAAGAAAAGGCCCATGGCTAATGATGAAGGTGCTGCCTTAAGACCTGTCCAGCACAGGGTCTCCCCACCCTGTGCACCTCCTCTTCATCTCTATAAAAGCCCTTCCTGCACTTAGCTCCCCAAGATGGTCTTCTGGGGAGAAGAAAGCTCCCTCTACTTTTTAGGGTGACTGCTCTTGAGTGTGCTCTTCTCTACCAAGTGTTGGCCTTCAGTGTGAGCAGATGAACACAGGACTGACAACAACCTTCAATTTTTGATGTGGTATACAATGTAAAATAGTGGTGGTTCTAAAATACCTGAAAACCTCAATGATATCAAGAACTGTCTAATGTATATGTCAATATCTCCAATTAGTTCTAGAGGTCTAGTGTTTGATCTCTGCCAGTTAGAGGCAGAAACAAAGCCCAGCAACTGCTGCCTGGCAACTGGCTCAGAAACTAGTTGTGAATGTGAACTCTATACCAGATTCAATGCTTTCGTCCTACTACCTAACTTCTTCAGTTCTCCAGCTCTGTATTTCTGATGTCATTATAAGGTAAGTCAGTGATATAAGTCAGAATACCTTAAAATTTTAATAAAGTTAAAAATTCCAGAAAATATATAGTTAGTTTTGTCTGGTGGAAACATTAGGAACACAAAGGTAAAGAATGGTGCATATTGGAGCGTACCATGAGGCATACGTTTCCAAAGTCAAATGTTTTCCAGAAACACAAATTATGTGACTACTGCAGCCCAAATATGACTCAAACCTAGAATGATTTTCAGTGAGGCATTTGTGGAGGTGGCGAAATCAGATTCAAACACCATTACTCGCAAACTCACCTTAAAGTGCACTCCAGTTCCACTTCAGCTTGTGTAGAGAAAACACGGAAAGAGTACTTGTTGACTAACAAGGAAAAGCTATCCCCAGGATTCAGCCAGCACCACACGTGTGTCTTCATTGGCAAGAGCTGGCTCTCCTCAGAGGAATGACGGAAACACGGATTCGTATGGATCTAATCGATAAGAGAACACAGTGTGCAACAAGAAAAATACAACTAAATATGAAATGATCCCCAATTTTGGTATCAAAACAATTAAGTATAAAATTACTCTTGAAAGTTTAGTAAGCCTGGCACCTAGTACCATAATTTGCAAATGAAAAACGGGTTCCAGTGATATTTTGTTTGTGCTTTAACAAATAAAGTTCCCCTGAGGATCAGAGTGGGGAGCTAGCCACACTAGTTAGCCATAGAGGCCAGGAAGTGGCAACATGCACCTTTAATCCCAGCACTCAAGAGACTGAGGCAGATGAATCTCTGTGAGTTCAAGGCCACCCAGGGCTACACGAGGTTGAATCGGTCTAAAAAAGAAACAGAGCCAAGAGGTGGTGGCTCACACCTTTAATCCCAGCACTAGGGAGGTGGAGAGGGGAAGGGATATGGCTGAGCAGAGAGGGGAATAGAAGGCGGGAGGAGACAGGAGCACAGATTTCAGTCTCATGTTTTGTAGAGACAGCATTCAGTCTGAGGACTTGTAGAGACAGGATACCCCATTTGGTCTGAGAATGTTGTAGAGGTAAGAACTAATGGCTGGCTGCTCTGCTTCTCTTATCTTCAGGCAAGCTTTATTTGTTATGAAAACAAAGATAGTATCACAACAGGTTCTACCTCTCATTCCTAAAGGAATCCAAAATAGCAAGCAAAATCAATTGATTAGTTAAATAAACTGCTCAATGGATAAGAAAGGTGAAAAAATAATTCTCAGTATGGGAATGGTCCCCATTGTTAATCCAAAACACATTCGTCCCCTGTCAACAGCACTTCTTTGCTATTTATTTTTTCTAATAATTTCTGACAAAATTTAAAAATGAAAAACCATGAGGCAGGAGATGGTGTTCAAATATCTCAAGGATTACTGCTTTCTTTCTGGCTGTGGTGAAGAATAATTCTACTTTTAAATAAAACCCCTTCCATGAATATCATTTAGATTGAAATCACAAGTAATTAACACATATCAAAAACAAAACTAATACTACATTAACTATTTTAGATATTATTCCACTGACTGCCTCCATATTAGCAAAGATAATTAGATTTCTGAAGAGTAATTTTTAAAAGACCTATTGAAAGGAATTTCAAAGTTTGCAAATATGAGCTGGTAAGCAGTCTTAGCAGGTAAAGATGCCTGCCACCATACTTGAGGACCTAAACTCAGTCCCCAGAACCCAAATGATGGAAGGAGAGAACCTATTTCAGCAAGCTGTCCTCTGCTCGCTCGCTCTCTCTCTACACACACACACACAGAGTAATAAAAAAAATCTTAAATATAATCAAGGTAAAACTGTCTATTTCTCTTATTATTATTATTAGGTTTTGAAATAAAGAAGCCTTACTGTATAATAACTTAATATATGATAATGTAAACAAAGCAATGTAAAATCTGTGATTTTTTCAATAGATTCTAATACAGAACAATTCTCCCTGTGACCTTTCCTCTGTTACATCTACTAAATTATTTTTTCTAGAGAAATCAACAATTTCCCTAGGATACCAACTTAATCACTCAGCATTTTTTATTGATCAGCCATCTTAATATACAAATATGACTAAGAATGGAGAATATCATTATTTAGGCAATAACACATACCAAGGAATTATAAAAGATTGGTTTAAAACATCAAATCATCAAGCAGCTATCAAATCTACCCACAAAAACAGAGAATAAATGTTCCTTGATAAGCAACATGGAGTTGGTGCACAATTAAAAGTTTCACCCATACTGACTAACATTCATGGTGCTGAAATGTATTTTGCATGCGACCAGAGGAGAAAAATAACGAACAATTTACCTAGTTACAAATCCTGGGGCCTACCTCAAAGACTGGCCTACAAGATAAAGCAGTAAAACGTGGCACAAATGTTATAGGAGAAACCAACCACTTTTTTTAAAAATAAGATTTAAGGCCTGCTCCATGAGATGAACTCATGCCTGGCACTGCTAAAGCAGACAAGAACCTGAGACTAAATAGAGCATGGGCCCAGGGGGAACCTTCAGCAGTAGGCTAAAGCAATGGTTCTTGACCTGTAGGTTGTGACCCCTTTGGGGGTTGCAAATCAGATATACTGCATATCAAATATTTGTTATGATTTATAACAGTAGCAAAATTACAGTTATGAAGTGGCAACAAAATAATTTTATGGCTGGGGGTCACCACAACATGAGGAACTGTATTAAAGAGTCACAGCATTAGGAAGTGAGAACCACTGTAGTAAAGGAACACAGCAATGAAATGATTCCTAATGCTACATGCTACAGCCACAGAGCAGAGCATCACTCAACCCTCACTGGAGAAGCTTCTTCTTGAAGTAGACGGTAATTATCAAAATCCACAACTGAACAATATGGAGAAAGTGGGAGACTTTGTAGTGCTCAGCCCTAAATGGAAACCTTTATCAAACCCCCAAGGCTCTATGCAAAAGAGGAATGGGAAAGAGTCTAAGAGTAAGAGGCATCCCTGCCCCATACAGAATACCATCTCTGTCCTAAATCAAAGTTAGATATATGGATTTAAGGTTCTTTATAATCTAAAAATTTTATTCAACTAAATCACTAAAACTCTTTAAGGCAAATCAGCAGATTTAGCACACACACCCCAAAAAAAAACAATTTTAAAGAAAATACCTAATTGTTATAGAATCATAAATCAGAAGTGATAAAATGGAGAAAAATTATTCCATATGATTAAAAGGTCTCAGACTCTAATTCCTACTCAAAAAGTCACTGACTATATAAGATCATGCCTTTTCCAGAACCTTGACACTACAAGCTGTTAAACATAATGTCAAGTTTCCAAAAACAATACAAAGAATAGAGTAAAAATAAACTTTCCTTTGTCCTGGGTCTAAGGGTCACATTTACTGGAAAATTCCTAAAAATATATATTAAGTAAAATGTAAAAGATAAATGTAAATATAGTTATAATTAAAATGCTTTACTATTTTAAACTCGAGTTTCCTATCTATAATCTTTATTTTTTAAAATTTATCTCCTGTATCGAGGGGGTTGGACATTGCTACAATATGCATGGAAGTTAGCTCCACTTTCCAGCTTCAGAGATAGCATTCCTTGCTTCTGCACAGTGTCTTCCTGTCTCGGCTGCTCTCATTTTTCTGCAGAAGCATTGAAATTACAGGTACATCACTGAACTATTTACCTACCAAACCAGCTGCCTCTTTGGTCCCAGAGAAGATTTGTTCTAGTTTCTAGTGTATCTAGTACAGGCTAGTGTTCTAAAGGTACTAGTAAGGTCACACACAGTTGCCTTATGATCTGAATAGTCTGATTAATGACCCAGGGACAGTGAAGTGAGTCTCCAAGGGAAACCATTTTAACCAAATATCGTTGAATCCTTGCAGAAATCTAAGTCCTGGAAAAATTTAACTCAAAGAGAAAATTTTTCCAGTAGCATATTCTACTTCCATTTGTGCACATTATTATTATCAGTGTTCTTATGTAGCCAAAGAAGAAAGAGAACATCTAAGTACTTTTCACCCAACTACAGAGAGAACTAAGCACCAGTATTGAGCTAATTTAGGAAATATCCTAGGGCCAGAGAGATGGTTCAGTGATTAAGAGCATCAGCTGGGTTTGTTGTTGTTGTTTTGTTTTGTTTTTTTGCAGAGGACTCAGGTTAGATCCCAAGCATCCGCACGATGGCACATAGACATCTGTAGCTCCAGTCCCAGGGAATTCAGAGCCCTTTTCTGGCCACCTTGGATACTGCATACACATGGTACATAGACATACATGCAGATAAAACTCCATACCCACTGAATAGATAAATAAAAACTTTAACTATTCTAGGTTTTAGAATACAAATATCCTTCATTAACACCGGGAAATTTTAAATAAACTTAACATCTTCATGCATTAGTAAACAGGATGGTCTCCTAACAACCTATTTTTGATACATTAAAATTTAACGGCAACTAAATTTTGTTCAGAGGAGTTTCAGCATTGAGTAAAAAAAGAGAAAACATGAAATTTATTTAATTTTTTGTAATTCTCCTGATCAACTCATTCATAAATAGAAACACTTCATGTTCTGTCACCTGAAAATTTTCAGCTGTCATTTGAAGCAAAAGCAAAGATGCACAAACAACAGAAGTTATAATAGTAACAAGACTGTGTGCTAATTCAGAATGCAAAAAGGTGATTGGGCCTTTAAGGACAAGACAGCACCCATGGATGAATGGATCCAAAATACAGCTGACACTGGATCTCACACTTACAATGCTATATGGATAGAAGATGTGATTTCTAAAAATTTTAAGAAAAATCAAAAGGTCAGCTTTTTAATTGTGGTAAACAAGGTCACCTAAAAAGGCACTGTAAGAAAGGCATTCCTAGAAATAATGTTTTCTCTAGTGATGATCCAAACAGAAGGCCCCAACCTTCTGGAGTATGCAGAACAAATGGCAAAGGCCAGCACTGGACTAATGAACGCAGATCAACAAGGGACAAAGTAGCCCTTTTCCATCGGAAAATGCCTAGGCCCTAATATCAAATTTGATTTAATCATTCCCTGTCACCATTGAAGAAACAAATCCACAGAGCAATTAAAAGACTTAATGTCTGTTGTTAAGAACCATACTACTCTGGATGACTGAACAACTTCAATAGAAACAAAATTTTCAGTAGAGACTATAAAACATGTATTTTGGTAAACTTCTATAAATGATATAATGATCAAAGACCAAGGCTAAAAATACAAATAAATGGCATTGTATTTGAAGGCTAGGTTGACACAGGTGCAGATGTAACAATAATTTCACCAAAATCTTGGCACCCAGATTGGCTTCTTCAGGAGATAAATATTTAGCTTCTAGGTATTGGAACTTTATCTCAGGTAAAACATAGTACAAGATGGGTAAAACGTATAGGGCCAGAAGGATAAGTAGGAAAATTAAAGTCATATGTGGCTATGTAACAATGAATTTATGGGGAGGTGAATTGTTACAGGAATGGAAAACATACATTAACATTCGCCCAATCACAGAAACAAACTATAAAAGAATGCTTTTGAGAGAAATATTGAAAGGTATTTTCAAGAACAGTCACTGACCGTTCAAGTTGTACATAAGTAGGGCACAAAGCTATTGATCTTTCAAAGGTACCAAGCACCCAACCTTTAAAATGAATAACTGACAAACCTGTCTGGGTAGAATGATAGCCTTTGACATCAGAAAAATTACAGGTACTAGAAAAGCTGGCACAGGAGCAGCTAAATGCTCAAAATATTGAAGAACTGACTAGTACTTGGAACTCTCCTATGTATGTCATTAAAAAGAAATCTGGAAAACGGAGAATGGTAACAAAAGACAGTAGTAAAAAGATTTTAAAAGATTGAGAAAGATTGAGGAAATTATTGAAGCTGTTGAGCAGGGAAAGAAGGTACAAGGACAGAATTTAACATCGCCAGTAGATGTCAGAGACGACTTACACAGGGTTTCCGCTTCCTACCCTGTAATCTACTCTGACAAAGCATCAAGTTCTAAAGGCCCAAAAGGATCCAAAGAGGGTAGATGGATAACTATACAAACGAATGATCTAAAATAAATTAAGCAAGCTGTTGTAACTTATGGCTTGCATTCGACATTTGTTAGGGAGATGATAAAGACATGGTCTTCTAGCATTAATGCAATGCAACATGACTGGCTTCAGTGAGTTTCGGCAGTCCTGGTACTACCCGGAGTTGACTACAAATTTACAATAAAGTCTCTTCTCGCTAAAATTTGAGAAAAACTGGGAAAAGCAAAAGGACTTGAGACTTTCCAAAATCCAATTCTTGGTGAGGGCACTTATGCTGACCCACAGGCTCAAACTCTTTACAATAAACAAATCTTGTCCCTATGCCACAAAGCAGCCTTAAATGTTTGGGACAGCATTCAAGAACTAGGAAAATTAATTGAATCATATACAAGGGTTAAACAGGGTCTGAGAAAACCCTTTAGTGACTTTTTACAAAGATTAACTAAGGCTGTACAAACAGAAGTAACAGACCCAGATGCTAGATGAGTACTTATTGAATCTCTGCCTTTTAAAATGCCAACTTAGAATGCAAAAAGATACTTGGGCCTTTAAAGGTTAGATCAGCACCTATGGATGAATGGATCCTGCATACAATGAACACTGAAACATTTGACTATAATATTGAATCTTGGGTAGGAGAAGCAATTTGCAAAGGAACGAGGGGACATCAAAATGCCAAGTGTTTTAATTGTGGTAGAATAGGACATCTGAGAAGGGATTGTAGAAAAGGAATTCCTAGGAATATCTCCTCTGGGATAGGCAAGAATAGGAGGATTCAGCCTTCAGGTATATGTAGAAGGTGTGGCAAAGGCCGACATTGGACCAATGAATACATATTAACAAAAGTCAGACAAGGCAACCCGATATCAACAGGAAACTCCTTGGGGGGGGCCTCTTGCAGGCCCCCAAATCAAAAGTGGTCCAATCATTCCTAGTTACTGCGGATGACATGTCTCACCAGGAACATTAAAAAATCCAGAGCCTTCAGGAAAAAAAAAAATCTACTATTCTGGATGATGAAATAAACATGGAGAATGAATCAAAAATTCCAATAGTAAATAAAAAACATATATTCTGGCAGACTTCTATAACTGATCAAAGACCAAATCTAAGAGTGCATATAAATAGCACTGTAATTGTGGGTTTGATAGACACAGGTGCAGACATGAGTATCATTACCACAGAATTTTGGCATTTAAATTGGCCTCTTCAAGAGGCAGATGTTCAATTCCTAGGACTTGGAACCCTATCTCGGGTAAAACAAAGCATGAGATGGGTTGAATGCATAGGGCCAGAAGGACAGAGAGGAAGGCTGAGGCCATACGTAGCTAATATTGCAGTGAATTTGTAGGGTTATGACATGCTGTAGCAATGGAATACCCAGATTAACATTCCTGCAGTCCCAGGAACTCATAATTCTGGGAAGGATATTATAAGGTACTGTACACAAAGGTCACCGGAACACAAAGCAACTAGCAAACCTTTAGAGGTACCAACAACCCTACCTTTAAAATGGTTAATTGAGAAACCAATATGGGTTAAACAGTGGCCGTTAACAGAAGACAAACTGCAGGCTTTAGAACAGCTGGTACAGGAGCAAGTAGATGCTCACCATACTGAAGAATCAACCAGCCATTGGAATTCTCCTATATTTTTTATTAAAAAGAAATCTGGTAAATGGAGAATGGTGACAGATCTAAGGGCTATCAACAAGGTAATTCAACCTATGGGCCCTCTACAATCTGGAATTCCTCTGCCTTCTCTATTGCCAAAAGGATGGCCTCTCATAGTTATTGAATTAAAAGACTGTTTCTTCACTATATGTTTATAAGAACAGGACAGAGAAAAATTTGCCTCCACAGTGCCTACTTAAAATAATTCTCAGCCTACCAGGAGATATCAGTGGACCATCCTTCCACAGGGAGTACTCAATAGGCGCACCCTGTGCCAATACTTTATAAGTCAGCCATTGGAAATAATATGCAAAAAAATCCTAAATCTATAACTTACCATTACGTGAATGACATTTTGCTATCTGATTCAAACATAGATACTTTAGAAAGAATGTTTGAAGAAGTGAAGAAAGTTTTGTCAAAATGGAGATTACAAATTGTTCCTGAAAAAATACAGAGGAGATTCTGTCAATTACCTAGGTTATAAAATAGGCTTACAGAAAATTAGAACACAAAAGGCACAAATTAGAAGAGACCAATTGAGGACTCTGAATGACTTTTAAAGATTGTTAGGAGACATTTCCAGTCTATGACCGGCTGTTGGGATAACACCTGATCTAATAGTTCGATTAAACAAAACCTTAGGTGGTAACAAAGACTTGAATAGTCCCAGAGAATTAACAGCTGAAGCGGAAAAGGAATTGATTGTTGTTGAAGAAAAATTACAGGAGTCACATGTGGATAGGGTGAATCCAAATCTTAATTGTATTTTAGTCATATTGCCTTCCAGAATTTCCCCTACAGAAATTTTAATTCAAAGGAAACATATTATCTTAAAATTGATCTTTTTACTACAAACCAAGCAAAAACTTAAAAACTTAGGTGGAAAAAGTCTCTGAATTAATTATATAAGGAAAACTGAGACTTTGTCAACTAGCAGGTATAGACCCAGCAGAGATTATACTGTCTTTTCCTACTGATGAAATTTAAAAATTATGGGAAGAAAATAAACCTTGGCAAAGAGCTTGTGCTAATTTTTTAGGAGAGATTAATAGCAATTATCCCAAAAGAGATAGAATTAACCTTACAAAGAGAACTACTAGGATCCTTCCCGGCAGTGTACAGGACACACCAATAACTGGAGCCCCTACATTCTATACTGATGCAAAAAATCAGGAAAAGCAGGTTGCAAATCATAAGATTTAAGCAATGTGGAACAAAGCCCTTATAATTCTGTCCAAAAGGCAGAATTATATGCTATTCTCATGGTAATTTTAAAGGAATTTTAAAGAACCTCTTAATATAGTTACTGACTCACAATATGCAGAAAGAATTGNGGGACTAATCCAAAGGGTACTCAGAGGAATGAAATCTGGCAGATGGATGTGTTCTACTTTGCAGAATTTGGAAAATTAACATATGTACACCATACCACTGATACTTATTCAGGTTTTCAATGGGAAACTAACTGCCTTGAGCTCAGAAAAGGCTGATTCAGTAATCACACATTTATTAGAAGTTATGGCCATCATGGGCATACCTGCACAAATAATGACAGATAATGGTCCAGCATATGCTTCTAAGAAAATTAAACAGATTTTTGATTATTATAATATAAAGCATATTATAGGTATACCAAACAATCCTGCAGGTCAGGCAGTTAAAAAAAGATAAAATTGAATTATAAAGGATATGTTAAACAAACAGAAAGGATGGAAAAAACCCAAAATAGATTACATAATGCTTTATTAACCTTTAATTTTCTTAACGCTAATGAGAAAGGGACAACAGCAGCAGAGAGACATTGGATAATAGAAAGGTCTTCTAAATTAAATCAGCTGGTGTATTTCAAGGATGTGTTGACCTCACAATGGAAGCCAA
>LOEQ01000164.1:926643-944535 GCA_001685075.1 Bramus lutescens
TGGCTGACAATGAGGGCTGACTGAGAAGCCAAGGACAATGGCACTGGGTTTTGATTCTACTGCATGTACTGGCTATGCGGGAGCCTAATCTGTTTGGACGCTCACCTTCCTAGGTCTCGATGGAGGGCGGAGGACCTCGGACTTCCCACAGGGCAGAAAACCCTGACTACTCTTAGGACTGGAGAGGGAGGGGGAGAGGGAGTGGGGGAGTGGAAGGGAAATGGGAGGAGGGGAGGAGGTGGTAATTTCATAGATATATAAATTAATTTAAAAAATTGAGAGCAGGTGGTGTCATGATGTAAGTCCTAAAGATTCTAGAAACTCAGTCACTACTGCATCACCATCTGGATCCCATGTAGATTTTCTTTTGGGCTGACATCACCCATTGCCTGCAAATTTCTTGGTAGAAATCCTATGTCCCTATCCTGTTTAATTATGTTTAGGGACTCCAACACTACACACAATATCTGCTTACTAATTGCCACTCATAAGCAGGGCAACAGTGAAAAAGGTCAAATAATGGAGAAATAAATAAAAAAAACATACAGTTTAAAGAGAAAAGGAGCACCAGGAAACAATATTGCAGACAAGGCTATGATGAGAGAGATAAAGAAATTTAGGGTAGGCCTGATCTGCACTGGAATAAAGACCCCATCCGTCTAAGCTTCCAACTTGTACAAGAAAAATGCTTGAGAATTTTCTGACCCTAGAAAGGAAACTATAAGCAAAAGGAATTTACAACCAAACTGCTGTAAATGTGATCCAAGGAGCCCACGTTCCTTACCAAGCTCGGCCAGAGAGCCAATGTGGCCAGGCAATGTGTAGCACTTGAAGGCCCTCAGGGACTATGTCCAAAACTGTGAAAGTAAAACCTGGATTGCATTGGAGACTGTAAGATATGTATATAAAACAAAGAACTCTGTATCTTTTGAAAAATCTAGAAACATTCAGGTATTCCAGAGCTGGTTCATCAAGCTAGGGTTCTTTTAAGAATTTTTACTGACATGATTGAAAGACTCCTCAGAAGCTAATAAATGATTAAAAGACTTATCTTATTAAAATTTCTTTTCCCTATTATTCATGATTATTTGCACAAAATCTCCTAAGAAAAATATGAATTTTGATTAATTAACTTTAATAATGAGTCAATAATGATGATTGTAATAATAATAACCAGTATATATAGAAACAAATCTTTAAAAAAGAGACCACTACATCCAACATCATTAGAAATTAATAAATAATAGCATTCAAGAAGCATAAGGGCTTTGCTATTGGTTGCTCTTCACAAACTGATTGTAAGGCTCTATTGCTGAAGAAAGCACCTGTGTACAATCTTTGAATGCAGAGATGTCAAATTGGTGCCTAATTAGAGCCTTCATCCCTACTGACTACTGCTCATAGTACTAGAAAGTACTCTGCATGTCACCAGAAGAAAAGGTAAACATACACAAACCCTTTGTTCTACATTGGTCACCTGTCTGGATGATATACTGGTGCAATAGTAGTAGCCCAATAATGTGGGAACAACCAACCACTATCTGGTTGGATTCAAGCCCCACTTCACAGAATGGAACTCATGATTGACACTATCCAGGTGGCCAAGAACCTGTAGCTAGATAGGCCTTGGACCTTGGAGAAAACCAAATGCTACTGCTCTGTGAAATTATTGCAGCAATGTAATGACTCCTAATAACATTCTTCTGTACTCATAGATCAGTGTCTTGCTCAGCCATCATCAGAGAAGCTTCCATTTTCAGTATATAGGAACAAATACAAACACACAAATGAACAAAGGGCAGAGAGTGAGAGGCCTTGGAACATTCAATCCTAAATGAGCTGTTTCCAATAAACTTCCTTCCTCTGGGCTCAGAGAACGCTGTGGAAGAGGAGGCAGAAAGATTATAAGAGCCAGTGAGGATGGAAGACACCAATGAAATAATGCCTTCCAGACATATCAGGATTGACATGCATAGAAACTCACAGAGACAGTGGCTGCATGAACAGGGTCTGCACAAGGCTAAGCCAGGTAGAGTCCCAGTACTAAGAGGGGGAAGTGGATATCGTTAATCTTCAATTCCTTTGTTGAAAACTGTATTATAATTACTAGAGAGTTTTTGAAAATTAAATGAAATTATATTTTTAAAAAACTGTTTTTTATAAATATGTTGCATTCAGTCTTCAAAAATAGCTGTAGCAATTCTGTTGTTTTACATTCAAACAGAATTAACTAATTAATTAATTAATTTGGGGAAGGATATTCACAGTGGTTGTAATTTATCAAAGGTACTATTTATTTTGACTACTGTATTTTTACTATTAAAAACAATTTTACATTAAAAAATAATGGAGAAGTGGTGACATATTGGATGAAATTAGATTCTAATGTCACACCATACTTAAAAATCAACTAAAATAAGAGATTTAAATGTCAGACACCAAACTCTAGGGACTGACACTGAATAAAAGCTTCCAGACATTGATGTGGACAATGATGTTTCTTTTGAATGTGACTCTAACACACAGAAATACCAGTAAGAAAAGACTAATTAAAGTATGTCAAGCTGAAAGGTTCATAGCAAGTGAAACAAACAACGGAGTAAGAAACAAACTGCAGAATGGTAGCTAACTACACATCTGATAGAGGTTGGTAGTCAAAATGCATGTGGATCTTAGACAAGCCAATGGCAAGAAAAACATAGCCTGATTAAAAATGGGCAGACAGGGAAGGAACTAGCATAAGGACCAAACTAGACCCTCTGAATGTAGGTGATAGTTGTATGGCTGGGGCAGACTGTGGGGCCACTGGCAGTGGATTTATCCTTACTGCTTGTACTGGCTCTTTGGGAACCCATTCTCTTTGGATGGATACCTTGCTCAGCCTATATATAGTAGGAAGGGCCTTGAACCTTCCCCAAAGCATTCCTTACCCTTTCTGAGGAGTGGATGGTAGTGAGGTGGGGTGGGAGGGAAGGTGGAGGCGATGGGAGTAGTGGAGGGAGTGGTAACTGGGATTGGTATGTAAAATGAAAAATAGATTGTTTTCTTTTTATAAAAAAATAAAATAAAAAATCAGTAAAGATATTTTTTGATAGTAGATATACAAAAGGAGTTGGACATCACTAGCAATCATTGCAATGCAAAATAATCTCACAGTAACTGGGGTGGTTGCTGTCACAGAACTTAGAGGTAAGTATTGGTGGCGATTAGAAAGGGGAATCCTCACATACTCTAGGAGGAAATGCGCAGTAGACACTAAAGTATAGCTACTACTGATCCAATAATTCTGCTACTTGCTATGTATGCAAGTGAACTGAGATCAGTATGTGTCAGAGACAAATGAGTGTTCATGCTCATTGTCACATTCTTCCCCATAGTTAAGACGTGGGATCAACTTGAATGTGAATCAATGAACAGATGAATAAAGAAAGCACAGTATTTATGTACTTTGGGGTACTATTGACTCTCAATGAAGAAAGAAGTTCCATCATTTACAACATTGATGAACTCAGGTGTGGGGGCATTATGCTTAGTGAAATAAGCCTGACATGATCCCATATGATTTCTTCTTTGTTGTGATCTGGCTGCACCCAGATGGCTTGGCCACCCTCACTTCCCCTGACCAACAACTGAACTTCTTTGTATCCTGTGTTTGACAAGGATGTTTGTGTTCCTTCTGGTGTGTGGTGTTTTGCAGAAGTGTTCTTCCATACACAATGCCCTGACCTTGACCTCAGGTTCTGGCCTCAGCATGGCTAGGGCCAGCTTCCTAAAGATATAAAAGGCTTAAGTTTGGGGCAAATAAAGGCTTCTTTCTCCTGCACTGAAGCCCCCATGTCTGAATCCTGGCACCCCACACCCATTTGGGTATCCAAGCTGCTCTGGTGTGGCAATCTTTATGCGAAATGTGGAGAAAGCTGGAATCATAGAAGCTGAGAAAAGGATAGATACTGGTCTAAGGACACAGAGTTTCATCGCTATTTCAGCATTGTGACTATCTTAAACAATGGCATGTTGTCCACCTGACTATTGCTGAGAGCATTTTAAATTTTATAATGAATGAATGAATGAATGAATATGAATATAAGAAACACACATAATAATTAGCTTGATTTATGTATTTAATATGCGTATTTCAAAACAATATGCTATACCCTTTAACACACTCATTTTATCCTATCACTGAGAAAACCTGTATCTTGAATTTTAAGATCCAGTCTATTGCATGAGATGCATGGGAACACTTTCAGAAGGCAGGACCTTTGCTACCCAGCTGCAGACTTTAATCCTGGGTCTGCTCTCTGGTGCTGCTCTAGTTGCCTGCTAACTTGCACGGCCACAGCCACTCCGATCCTCTTTGCTCTGCCATGGAAATGGATTGACACTAATCTTAAGGGATGTTTTAATCATTTAATCATCAATGTTTGTATAGGAAGAATACTTAGCATAATTGGGAGCTAATAAATATTGACCCTCATTGGTGTATTCTATTAACAGTGGAGATGATGGGATATCATATCTTTATCTAACATCACTTATATCCATACCTAGATGAAAAAATATGCAATTCTCATTTTCTATTAATTTTTTAAAAGAAAGAATGCTAATTATTACCCAAAATGTTTGTATATTATGAATTAGTCATAATAAACTCTAATTTCTTAAAGTTCTAAGTGCTACAAATATCTGTGGCAAGACACTGACTGTTACACAATGAGCTTCATGCTCTGGCTTGCCTTTCAACAGTCATTCCTATTAAGTCATTATCACTGACACATCTAACAAAGTCATGTCCATGATCAGCTTAAACACAAGACACAGTATAGTATTTATTTTAATAGGAAAGTTGTTTGTATAAACTAAAACATGAAACATATGTAATTGCGCAAAATGTTTATTATGCTTTAAGTGTGACAATCTTGGGATTAAATCCACTTATGAAAATTTTGTCACTTTGAGCTAGATTATTGTTTGTGGTTCCATTTTAGAAAAAAGATTAGTTTCGAGGAAATTTCCTGTTGAGCAGTTGAAAGGCTGAACAAACACCAAACACACAACAAGCTCTGACCCACAGACTTTCCCTTGAAGTTGTCAAACACTGAAGGTTGTCACTTATTTCTGGGTAAGTACTGTGTATCAATGAAACTGCAATTAGACATGAGCACTTAAAGACGAGCAAGCAAGAAACTGCCACAAATAGTACTTTCCTCACATGTTAGCAAAAAACTGCAGGTTCTACTGGATACATCAGTTAACTAGGTGCTGAATATCTTACCTGCAGAGTCCTTTGAAGGAAGGCTATAACATTTGCCTCTGCTGTTCTATCTGATTCCCAGTCCCACACGCTATATTAGAAAGGGGACTTACATCGCTCTCATGACCTTCTCGAAGATTGTATGTGAGGTCGTGCTGGATGTCTTCTACGAATTTATGTGCATACTCAGGGTAAAGGCCCAGGACCTCAAATAGCCCTTTAAGGATGATACACTGAAGATCACAGTAGGTCAGTGCCTTCACGTCAGCATTGGTCTTAATCACTTGGTCTTTAATTGATAGATTTGCTCCAATTAAATCCCCCTTCCCTAGGAACAGTGAAAAGAAAGAATCACATCATTTTGAAGGAAAGCAGAACTGGGGCCAAGAAACTTCATTTGCTTTACAGACTCTATTTATCTCAGATTGTACAAGAAAGTGAAGATCATTGTGAGCACAGATACTCAATATCAGCATTACTGAGAGTTGGGGTTCAATTGCTCTTTTGTTGTGGTATGCAAGATACCATAAATCATTGTCACATGTCCTGTCGTAGATGGAGCTGTCACTGGTTGTGAGCATTAGTTAGAGGACATATGTGGATGACTTAGGCATCACAGACCACCCATGGGCTCTATGCAGCTCTCTGGCAGGAATTGGAAAATGACTTTGAACCAGTCAGTTTGTCACAGTCACTTTAACCATTCAAGCTAGTAATGACTGATTTTCCTGGGCAGACAAATGGCTCTGAGCTTCTCAGGTCAGTGCTGCAGCAAATCTACTGTCTAGAGTCTAGAACTTTTGATAGCAATCAGACTTTTGCTAGAAGCATGATATTCAGCAGACTAAGATTCTTTCATTTACTTGTGATTGTGTCTCCAAGATGGACAGAAGTGTGAACTGGAAGGAGAAACTCTCTATTCCTCTTCTGAGTAAGGGGTAAAAGCTGAATATTTTGGGCTATGGTTTGCATATGGTAGTGTGTAACCTTAGAGCACAGCTCCCAGTTGTCACGTTCGGTGACAGTGTAAGAATGCACTTTCCCACCCAGACAAGGAGTGAATAGACCAATAGCTAGGATCTCACAGGACTACTTGTGGGACCAGTGTTCCCCAATTCCCCTCAATGTCTAGCAGCATTATGGCTGTCTACAGTAATTAGGCTGCCTTCTAGGAACTAACTTGGTTGTTTGTTGATGAGCTAATATTGGACAATTTCATCTTTTAAATCCTTTATGTGATTTCAGGAGTTGAAAGTATCAGAAGAGATAAATAGCCTCAAATATCAAGAAATCACTGAATTCAACTTCTGATGTTCTTTGGACACAGCCACAAAGTCAATCAGAAGAAGCCACACAAAAAACATGAAGAAACATTTAATTTTTAGACAAACTTGGGTTGAAGGCTGGAGGAACAGCAGTGTATTCCCATAGCACTAGGCACTGATGTTAACTCAGGTTTCTAGTGAGAGGTTTCTGAGTCTGTCCATCAAAGAGCATCACTCCCAGGGGTCATCTTATCTGAAAGGCCTTTTTACTATGCTATAAGCAACCAAGACAAACAGCTGCATAGTCCTCAGCAACAAAGAAGACAAGCCACTGCAATGTTATCAAGTGGGCTGGAGAGACGGCTCAGCAGTTAAGACCCTTGGCTGCTCTTCTAGAGGTGCTGAGTTCAATTCCCAGTGACACATGCAGCAACTACATGGTGACTCACAACATCTATAAAGAGAATCCAAGTAGTGTGCAGAAGTACATGCAGACAAAGCACTGGTATGCATAAAATATATAAATAAGTCTCTATTTAAAAATATTACAAGCAAACTTCACTCTATATTCAATTATTTTCTTTATAATTTCCCCAATAAAATATTTTTATTAATTATTTTGGAATTTTGTACAGTGTACCCTGACATCACTTGATTTTTATTTCTCCCATGTTCACCCTCCCACCCTTGTGCCCCCCCACAAAAAACCCCAAACCAAAAAACCCATCAAGTTCAATTTGTGTTGCCCATATATTTTTGGGGGGCATGATCAAACGCCCAGTGGTCAGCCCCTTAAAGAAAACCGAGTCCAACCCTCTCACCCCACCTCTTGTCAGAAGCCATGAGCTGTAAAGAGTTACACATCAGCATCTTTATCACAGTTTTGAAGGACTCTCTTCAATAGGTTCCTGGTTGGACTGTTTCTTTCACAGAGTCTTCAATGGCTCATTTTCAGTTATGAGTCTGTAGTCAATGATACTGATACAAAAGAAGCTGCCCGTAGTAGGCATTGGCGGCATGGGTCATGCACTTCCACCTGGTTTCTACCTGGTCCCCAGCAGCATCATGGATCACAGACATCAATTTGACTGCTGTGGCAGTGTGGGCCACACAAGCCTTTCAAGGAAACTTAATACACAAAATGAACCATTTTTTATCTCAGATACCCTGTTGCTCAGTCAGGGTGATCTTGTGGCTGGGCAGTGTCTCCTCTGGCAGGATCTGCTCCAGTTCCAGAATATTATATGCCATCCTGCACTTGGGGCTGGCCACCCCAGATATGGTCATCGGACTTGCGGCCTCAAGCACTCCTCTCTATAGCAAGGAGAGCAGCTCTAGGGGCCACAGTTGCAGCTGAGGCTTCATGCTGTGGGTCAGCCTCTGCAGGGGAGCAGCTGCACTGTCCTGGTGTGTGAGGAAGGGGCAAGGCAAGCCCAATGGCGGCCTGAGCCTCTGGGTGGCCCAAAGACTAACCATACTCAGCAAGGACATGCTTCTTTTTCTACCAAGGCTATAAGTCCATACCTTTCTCCAAATCCCCATCTCTAGCTCTGCTTTGCCCATGCTGACCTTGCTGTTTCACTATGCCATCTTTTTTTTTCCAGTTCCATGAAAGCATCTTTTAAAGGCATCTTCCCAGAAGACCTGCCTTCTTTTACTTGTTCCTCAAAGCCTCTGTGTTTCTCTCGTGTTCCTTAGATCTGCTCTGGCAGCTTCCGCTACATTACTTGTAAGAGACAAAATTCCAAGTCTTGTTCCTCACTGCCTGGAAGCGCTCTGGCTCCGGCTTGGGTCCTGGTGGTGCAGTGGTGGCCTCAGCTCTTACATCTAATTTCTAAATGATTACTTTATTGTGCCCAGAGTTTCAGAAACAAAATTCCTGATACTAAACTCATAAAAGCCCAATCTATTTCATTTATCAATAGAAGGAAAGGTGAAATTAATCACACATGATTGATATATTGAGATATATAAAATAAAAATTAAGGTAAATTATTAAATTACATCAAATATTAATTTCAAATTAATATTAGATTTTAAACTTTAAAGTTAAGGTTAATTGGCAGAAGAAAACAAAACATATTATAGTCTAATTTTTAGTTTCTGGCTACATTTTCTGGAAGAATTCGAACCTGACTTATTATAGTCACTAATATTGCTAAATTTGAAATTATGTTTTCTGTAGGTTTTGTTTAAAATCTCCACAGTTGCTTAACAATGCAAAGTTGAAGGCGAATATAAGATAGAATCACAGACAGGAAGTAATTAATGCAGCGATTCTTTACTTTTGTCCTATTGAGGATGATTATCAGGACAGTGTCATGGATAAAATTCTGTTATGCCAGGGACATTTGGAGGGACATTAAGCCCTCTATACTTTCATATTTATGATTGCTGTGGTATGACTATAAGCAAAAGAAAACCACAAACACTTAGCTAAATTTGGCACTTTGGAAAGAATTCCAGCTTTTATTTTTTGGATTTGGTGAGTGTTTATGGAGCATGGACAATGGGTTGAGTCTTATATTGAGCTCTGTCTAGGCCTCTTTGCCTTCTAACTGCCCTGTAGGTTTGTTCCTTCCTGCTTTTGTTGAGATTCCTGAATTATTCTTTAACTACTCCAGGTCTTAGTATTCTTATTCCTAAAAGAAAAGAATGATTTCTCTGCCCCCTTGGGTGATGATAGGTAGTCTCTATCTCTTCAGAGTTGGTTTGTCTCTGAGAATCAACCACAATAACAAATAGGGATATTGAATTACACAGAGGCAGATAAATATCATCTGCTGAGACACCACTCATCAATCATTGCCTTTTTCTGCCTTCATCACAAATTCCTATGACAATTCTCTCCAGGCAAGAGAAATAGAAATGCTGATTGGAAGATGCTGTTGCTAGAGTTTTTGCTTAAAAACTTCTTCATCACAAGACCACTAATTCATTTCAGTGACAGAATGAACTCCTGTTAAGTAACTAGAGAGCAAATATGAAGCCATATGCTTAGTAAATCAATGTAGGTTCAATTAGTCAACGTGAAGTAATATTACGATGAAGAAAATTACATCATTCCACCTATATGTTAATCTTGACCCTTCAGAATTTGGAATGATCATGGGACAAGCTGGACTTACACAAATTTTTTGACACATACACGGAGGGAGCAGACCAGTGAAATACCATCATAAAAATATCACAATTTATGGAGAAATTTGGAGCAGGGAGAAAAACAGCAATGAAGTAAATCTTTCAGCAATAAGTAATTTTAATTATAAGAGTGATTTCTATTGGATCATGTTTTATAAGCTATAGCAGTCTTATCAAAGCCGTTATCTTTTCACAGTTTTGTCCTAATATCATGGATAATATCTTCTCCTATTCCTAAAACTGTTGTTAGTCAACAAATTGAAAAAGGGAAGAGAATTAAAAGAAAAGCCTGACTATTTTTAAATGGTGTGTTATATCTGCTTGCATGTATGTTATATAATGAGGTTCTAAAAAACAATCAGATGCTCTCAAAAATAGGCTGTGTCAATAGGCAAATCAGCCGGCTGTAAAAGTTTAAGTGGTACTAGGGAAACTCCAGGAAAATACAATTTAAACAATGTTTCAGAAGCAAATTAGAAATCCTTGTCAATTCTAAGCCAGAATTACAAAGTGGTAAAGTGATTGTCCTTTAATTTTGCCAGTTTAGAATAGGAAACAATTACATTAACATCTTCTTCACTTACCTAGAGGAGAACATCACAGTTAATAAAAACTAAACCAAATCTTGAAAGGCAATCCCACCTTTCCTTCATTAAGTGAAACTGAAATCCTCACTAAGCAGGGAAAGCCACAGCCACAAGGTTCTGTCAGCACCTATTCACCAGCTAGTCCTCTCTAGTTGAAGCATTTACACTGTCATAGTCTGCTAGCTATGATGGAGCTAAGGTATGAAAAGCAACAAGGATGAATTTCTGATGGTTCTAGAGCAGAGAAATTCAAGGTCAGGGCTTTGGCTGAAAAAGTTTATAACAAGGGCTAACTTTCTCCTTCTTATCTCCTGATTTAACATTGTGATATCATGGCAGAAAAAGTTAGGCGGCTCTCTGAGGCTTCTACTTTGAAAGGTACCAATCATATCCCAGGTTCCCACAACCTAATTTCATCTCCCCAAAGACGTGTTTCAGGAAATGAATTTGGAAAACACATTCAGATCTGACAAGATTTCAAGTCTTAATAATGGCCCGAAGGCATAAGCTCATACTTGGGACTCAGAATTATCCCTTCTCTCGTATAAAATATAATCTTTCTGGAAGCTCATCACCTCAGCATCAGGTTAACAGTGCTGACATAAAATGATATGTATTCTTTAGATAAGGAAAGGGAAGTAGGCTCTCACCCAGAATCAGAAAATGCCTCTACATCTGTGTCTACATTCTGTGAAGATTTAAATGTCACATGTGCCAAAACATTTCACAAGGCATTGTTCACAAATCAGTTTCTTAGAAGACTAGAACAAAAAGTTAGCCACTTACTGACATGATTTTAGACATTTCTCTATTGCTTTGCTGTTTAAAATGTGCCTTGGATTCATCTGATGCTCAACTACCCCTCATCATAGGCAAATTTTCCATCTTATCCTTTTCTTGAGTTTAATCCCAATAAGGGCAAAACATCTGCAGTTTTTGTTCTGCCACAATCTTAGTGCTCAGACCACTGTCCAGTTCACTCACAGATCTGCACTAAGGGTTGACTGAACAAACAAATAAGAGTGAATTCAAAAAGAAACTCATAAAATTAGGAGTGAATTTTTTCCTACATTAGATCATATATCATCTTCTGCGAGCTTCCCTTTACATTTCATTGAAAAATAATTATGTTAGCATTTGAAGTCAACATTAAATGGCACAGAGCTTTCACAGCTATGAGTTTTCTTTGAGGAACTGAAAGGAGCTTGTGTCCACCCTAGCAGTATTAGGTTAATGGCAGTGATGAAAATTGTTCTCATAGTTAAATCACTTTTGTTCTATTTATGGCACAGATAAAACTTAATTATAACATTCTTTGGACTGACTCTCCACAAAATTCAAAAATTCTTCATGAAAACAGGGCTGCTGTTGCACAGAAGACTGTATGGGCTGTGATTAGAACTCAGAAAGATTTTAATATGGGTACAGTTAACTAAGGGAACATTTACTCACTTGTAAGATGGGGATAATATTTATATTGCCTGAACTTTGCTTATATAAGAATCATGATATGGTGTATATAACACTTAGGTAAAAATGAATCCAATATGGAGTCCATATATGTATCTGTAATTTTTCAACTCCTATTAGTATCTACCTTACCATTCCCTACTTTGTAGTCCTCATACTCCGGAGTAAAATTTCAGAGAAACTTTTCAGCCAAAACCTACCTAGAATAGCCAATACCATGCTGTCTTTAAGAACCTCCATGGAGCCTGAACACACAAAGTAGATGGCCTGCAGAGCATCTCCCTGGCGTAGCAGATACTCTCCTGGAGCACAGAATGAAGTTTTGATATGGAGAGACAAAGATCTGAGGCAGCCCCGGCTGGCACATTCAAACAGCGACAGCTGTAAGATCTCCTTGTTTAGATGCATTGTGATGTCAGAGCGCAGCTCATCTGGAAAATCTTTCAGAAGCTGTTGAGGAAGAGGAAGGGAGAAAGAAAAGTGTGGTGAGTCTGGTCTAGTCAATGACTTTGCGAGACAACAGTGGAGCTCTTCCTGATGTATTCTATGAGATTCCTCTGCACAATCTCCAGGGCTATATAGTGAGTATGACCTTAGCCATGTACCACCATCAGATGATAATAAATCTGGAGAAATTTTTTAAAATTCTAAAGTATCTTGGTAGGAAGGCTTATGACTCTTCTAGATATAGGGACTTGGACCCGCTGATCTTTCTTAATGTGTCATGATCATATGAAAAGATCAAGTTATCACTCTTAAAATACTTATTATTAGGTTTAAAATATGAGAGAAAATGAGATATTTGTCTTTCAGTGTCTGGATTATTTCATTAAACATATTGATCTATCCATTTCTGCCCTGAAAATGCCATAATTTTATTATGAGTAAAATTCCATTGTAGGTATGGGAGAACAGATATGGATGGAGTAAGGGGATCATCAGGAATAAGGAATCTTAAAGGAGGACTAGGAGGGGAAAGAGAGGATCATGGAATACATATGGCATGAAAGCAGAGGGTTTAGTGGGGTCCAAAAGGGAAGCAGCAGGAGGGGACCCCCAATCCCTGTTCCTTAAGGGATTGGGGAAACAACAAACAAACCTACAACATGTTTAATATTGGATTATGTTATAAGTTATCTAACTAAAAAATAGTTGGCTACTTGGCTATTGAAATGGTTACTGTATTAGTGGGCTACTTGCTTGATCTAGTTGTCTTTCTTACATAGGGGTTGTTTGGAGCTATTTCTTGAATTATACATATACCATATTTGCGGATAATTTGTTTCTTTTTTAACTTTATGGATCATTGTACCAAGTTTACATCGAGCAATCACTCAACATTATGACATTAAACTGTCCTAAGGATGAATCCTTTAAAAAAACATGAGTATGAAAATAAATCCATTTGATTGAATAAAGTAGTAAATTCTTATGAAACTGTCATCACAAAGTAGCAGTTTAAAAACACCAGTCATGATGCATGGTGGGTTGTAGGTCTATGATGACAAAGACAAAGAGATAAAGAGGCTGGTAAATGTATCCCTCTCTTATGCCTGCATTAGAACTCTTTGCCTTTACCTAATGATTTGTGTTTGCTTGCCTGAAAATATCAAGATATGAAACACACATTACCTCATTTGAATCTATTCCATTGTTGACTGACCAGGTTGTCTGAAAGTACTCAAGCATCCTCTGCTTGAGCTGCTGGGGAAGGTGATGCACGTGGATGAAATCCTTTAGGTCCTTGGTTCTGCTGTGATAGAGACTCCATCTGGAGTACATCCTTTGTATGATGGCCGTCACATTCCCAAACACCAAGGCATGCATCAGGGCTATAGAGTACAACAGAACTCAGGATAGTAAGACAGAGGCCCCTGTGCGTATAAGTCTAGCTTATAGATGGATTAGAGTAAAGCATACTTATATAGCCATACTAATATGATTCTTTTGCAAGTAAGATGTAGGCACAGCCACTCTGTCACAAGTTCACTCAATACCAAAGTAGTCATTTTGCCTTCACATGGCTTGATTCAAGAAAAAAGAATAAAACATGGATTTGATTCTTTGACACACATGCAACCCCTTAGTTGTCATTGTGGATCTAAAAACTTAATTTGAATTCTATCAGTATAAGGATTACTTTAGTAGTTACACATAGTTTAATAGCTATGATATAATTCTATCAATACTTTTATAGGATAAGTTTTACAGTTAACAGACAGATCTTCTTAAAAGACAAGTCTACTATAATAACTGAGTAGGTAATTTTAGAATTTAGTCTCATAGGCCAAAATCATCACTTTAAGGTCTCGGGACATAACTTAGAGACATAGCACTCACTTAACTCAAACCTGGGTTTGAGTCTATGAACCACAAAAATAAGCAAGTAAATAAAAATAGTAACAAAATATTAAAAAGGATGCATTTATATTATTATTAATATTAAGACAGTTGTTATAAATGTAAGGATTCCCTGAAAAGTGGGAAACTGAGGCAAAGATGAGTTCAATTCTCATTATCATATCAGCTTTGTAAGCATTTTAGTCTTAAGTGAGATATCTCAAAATCTGAGATCATGAAAGATGCAAAATAATGTACTGTAGCACAGATGCTTGATGCAGAGTCACTGTCACTGTCTTGGTAAAACCAGCCTGCCTAGTACTACAGGTATCTTCTGCTTCAGCGAGGTTTGTAACTTAGCCAGCACTTGTTTTACTGTCTTTCTCCTGATATGGTAAAACACCCTGTCCAAAATCAACTTATGGGAGAAAGGAATTCACTTCAGCTTAAACTTACACATTACAGTCCATCAGTGAGGGGAAATCAAGTCAGGAACTTCAAACAGCTAGTCACATCACATCCACAGTCAAGAGCAGAGAGGAATGAATGCAAGCATGATTGCTTGTTTGCTTAATTTCAGGACTCTTGCAGAGTTCAGTTCCTCCTGCCTAGGGAATGGTACTATCCACAGTGGGTTGGGTCTCCCACGTTGATTACCAAATCTTAATATGTGTTCAGAACCAGATATAGACAGTTCCTCTTGGAGACTCTCTTCCCAGGTGATTGTTGAAGGAAGCTACTTGGCCGCTTGTTGGTCCTTGGCTGCTCAGCCCCGAAATAATCACAGAGAAACTGTATTAATTAAATCTCTGCTTGGCCTATTAGCTCTAGCTTCTTATTGGCTAGCTCTTACATATTAATTTAACCCATTTCTATTAATCTGTGTATCATCATGTGGCTGTGGCTTATCAGCTAAAGTTCTGGCTTCTGTCTCTGACAGAGCTACATGGCTTCACTGTGACTCTGCCCTTCTTTTCCCCAGCATTCAGTTTAGTTTCCCCTCCTTGATCTGTTCCCCTGTAGCTCTGCTATAGGCCAAAGCAGTTCCTTTATTAATCAATAGTAATCACAGCATGCAGACAGAAATCACTCATCAGGTGACTCTGGAAGATAAGCCAATCCATGTCTAAAACTATTACTAGAATTTAACAAGATACAAGCATCTGTTCACCAGAATTATAGGGTCAATGAGAAAGGGATACAGAGGCTGTTTCTTGTTACAGAACCACAGTTAGAGGACTGGGTTTGCTTTCCAAGATTTTTTTCTACTTTTGGAAGTAGCTGGCAATAAGGCAGAAAAGAAGCTGTAAGTTTTTGCATCTCATAGTGATTGGCAGAATGGAATGAGAATGGTTTGTGTAGATACTAATAGATGACTCAAGAAGGCTTAGTTTTACCTAGGGCTATGAAATTAGAAGACAGAAGAGGGCCTGTATTCTTATTCTCACAAGCAGATCAGTTTGCAATGACACTATATTTGATCCCTGGTCCCTACCCTGAATTAGGACATGATGAGCTAAAAAGCATAGAAGTTCTGTAAAATCTCCTGTTTCATTTTTTTTTGCCTTATAAATGGACTGAAAAGATAATAGCACATCTGTGAGTATCTATCATATGGGGCTGGTACCATAATGTCAGTGTGGAAGGAACAACAGTAGAAGTTTCTTAATGGTGTGGGAAGACTTCTGTATATGTGCTGCTTTTATTGTTTAATAAATGAAGCTGCTTTTTGCCAATGGCTTAACAGTGTAAAGCCAGGCTGGAAGAGCTACATAGGGAGAGTAGGTGGAGTCAGGAGATGCCATGTAGTTGCCACCAGAGAGAGATGTGATGGAACTGTGCAGGTAAGCCATAACTACATGGTGATACTCAGATTAATGGAGATTATTGGGTTAATTTGGAATTTAAAAGTATACCAGAAATACACTTAAGCTATTGGTCAAACAGTATTCTAATTAATACAGATTTCTTTGTGATTATTTTGAGAGTCTGAGCAGCTGGGAAATGACAAGCAGCCTCCACCAACATCTTGGCACCAAATTGTATACACAGTAAACATGTAAATGCATGAACAAAGCTAGCTTCCAAATATTTCAGGACAGCCCCAGTTAATTTTTCACCCATAGCCACCAGAGATTACCAGATGATGAGGTACAAATTCCATTTTAATTTAACACTGGGACTAAAATTCTGCATCAAGTTATATATCGTATTTTTAATGGAATAATGGTCACCATGCCTATAAAGTCACATTTTAATTACAAGATCTTAACTTCTTAAAAAAGTGACTTTAATAGAGTCAACTTTGGAATCTGTATCCAGGAGAATAGAGGTTACAGAAACAGACAAAGCTAAATCTGCAGCCCAGCTTTCCTCCTCCTAATTGTGTGAATGTACCAAGTTAAATCTTTAAAAACAATAAAAAACATTAGAATAGTGCTTTTGAGATGGCTATTTCTTGCTATTTTTATCCTGTTTTTGATCCTAAAACCCTTGTAAAGTATGAGGAGAGAACCAAGTGCATAAACTTGTCATCTGCTTATACACATATGCACACACACTAGTAAGTAAATATTAAAACATAAAAATGTCTTCATGTGGCCCTCATTTCCCTTATATGCTAAGTAGACAATTATCTTAAGTGTAGGGCTACTCTGAGCTATAATAAAATGGAGTATCCCAGTCTGCCTAGAAGTAGCTAGTATATGTGTAAAACAATAGCTGTTCATGTTAACTTTTTCCTTGAATGTGCAAAGTATTACAAATATCAGTGTGCTCAGGGAGTAATATTTGGGAAAAAAGATTTAAGATTTTGCTGGTAACTCTTTTTTTTAGGGCTGAGTTATAATTCTTTTTTTATTGACTTTTATTGAGCTCTACATTTTTCTCAGCTCTCTCACCCTTCAACCCTCCCCCTTTTTAAGAGTTACATTGTTATTGATAGAAAGCACTTCTTGATGAAAGAACTCAAGAAATACTCAGTTGGTGCCTGCTGCGCAAAGACACACTTAAGAACACAAAAGTAGAATGCTCCTAAATATCCAAAAAGATCTAAAAGAAAACAAATAGTCTTTAGCAACTTTATGGTGTGTGGGTTTATGGATTCTAAGTAGTTTATTCTGTGTGATTTTACAAGCAAAATAGCTCAGGGGCTTAAATATTTCACTTGGAAGAAAAAATCTCTATTTGCAAAAAATTCATTGAATTAAAAAAACTGATAAAGCACCAAATCAAAGAATTAAACAGAGTTCTCAGGCTCTGCAATAAGCTGATGGGGATGGATTGGATGCACTGTCATCTGTCA
Source organism: Bramus lutescens (assembly GCA_001685075.1). NCBI lineage: Eukaryota > Metazoa > Chordata > Mammalia > Rodentia > Cricetidae > Bramus > Bramus lutescens. Next base: position 944,005 of record LOEQ01000164.1, read on the forward strand.
CTGTGTATAGTAGTTTTCTTCCAGGGAATAAATCAAGTGCAGAAAATAAGCCCATTTTATTTATTTTAACACTGTGTTTCTTAATTATCAGTATGATTTTAACTTTGTTTTGCTTAATTATAATGTGAAAAGCACTTAAACTGAGAGAAGTAATATGTTCAGACCTTTTAGCATCCTAATTGTACATTATCAATAAAATAAATTACTGGATTAAATGTAGCATTCATAAATGTTGTTGGAAAGATCCTGTCTGTCTGAGTCACCACAATTTTGAAGTCTTATTTCACATAGGAAACCACTTCTAAGTTAAGAAGTTAGAAAATAAAACCCCAGTTCTCATAGCCCCCCTCCACTTGGGTCACTGATGCTCATTCTGTTGTTCTGTCTTGGCAGAAAGTGTGTGTGTAACTGTCAGGCAAAATAATTTCATCTGCTGCAAAAGTTTGACTCAAAACTTCTATATCCAGGTCAGTTTGGAAATTATCACTCACTTTTTCCTCTCTCTCAGAAAACTTGATATATATATATATA
>LOEQ01000164.1:967384-984596 GCA_001685075.1 Bramus lutescens
CACACACACAAACACATACACAAACATACACACACACTGCCACCATCAATCACCACCTCAAACATAAACAAGCCTGGTAGGCATGGGAAGCATCTGAAAGTACAGTTGAACAGCTACTGTGGAGTTCCTGATTGATCATGCTGTGAAGAAGAGCATATGTTTCCAGCTAACTAGGGCACTTCCAGATACTTTCAAAATCTTGACTAAAAATAGAGGAAATTGTAGTAAAGATTAGGATCATGAGTAAGTTGGCAGAGCACAGATGGTCTGCTTGCTTTAGCCTTCTTATACAAAATATGTGCTGGTAATAGTATTTTAAGAGTTGTTCCCCAACGTGTACAAGTCTTCCTTTGGTTAGTTGCTCTAATCGCTTAATTGGTTTATGGAATACACATTTATGATTGAGCTTGGTGTATTATTTCCAAAGATGAGTTCTCACTCAGAAATAGCTAAATATAAAGCACTTGGTACCTGGAGTTTGTGTCATGTCAAAAAATTTGTAAGAAGAATACAGATTAGAATGAACATAATTGAATCCAGCCACATCACATCATTTCATTATTGATGCACTAAAGGGTGTATGATTTGCTAGCAGTTTTCTTCTTGAATTTTCATTTTTCTAAGAATTTAGAATGACAAAAACTAGAGAAGAAGAGTTCAGTGACATGTTACTAAGGTGTGAACAGTTTTCAGCTGGTCTACCCAGGTGTCTCTCAGCCATTTAACCTAAAAGCTCTGTCTTCTGTTGAAAAGGAGTCTTAAATTGCCCTAATGGGCAAAACTTGAAGTTCTAAAGATATTTCTTTTAAGTGATTAAAGGGGGGCACATTGCACCATTACAAGACATATTCCAAAGCACATCAAACCATGCAACACCTTTGAATCTCTTACAAATGGTCCATTGGATGTTCTTTACCATAGCTTGGTGTCATGTTCTCCCCAAAGACTTTTCTTCACGTTTCTAGGAAATGTCTAAATATATTTTAGATATCAGTTTTTATTCTCTTTTAGAAGGCTATATTCTGACTTTTAGGTATACATCTAGAATTTTCGTGACTTGATGGGTTAGGAAATACAATACATAGTGAGAATTTGCTTAAGTACATTCCAAAACCCCCTTTTGTTGGAGGCCATGACAGTTACAGCAGATGACAACTAGAGTTCAGATGTCAACCCACCAGAGGAGTGATTCTCTGATGGAGATGAATCTTATCCAGGCAAGGCCTTCTGGACAAAACTCTTGCCCACATTTGCTAAGGCAGTCTGGTGTCTTCAAAATACCTACTTTGTAGCATGCAATCTCATGTGATGTGCATATGTAATCTCATGATTGACATCTCAATTTTATGGGTGCATATGTCTGTGGGTGGTAAGGAAGATACTTTTTCATTTCCTGTATAATTTTGATATATAGAAAATATACTAGGACATGGTTCATAACTAGATCTATTTGACCCACCAGGACTGTAGACACTTAAAAGCCTGCTTTGTTCCTTTGGCTCAGACTAACTGCACACAATTAGCTCAATTCTCACAGCAAGTTCAAACCAGACTAAAAGCTTTTCGTAAATAAATCACAAGTTTAAAACTTTACAGCTATGCACAAGGTCAAAGTCACAGGTGTCTAACCAAGGTTACTACACAAAGCACCCTAAGAAAAGCATGCTAATTCTTACCTTGCCAAGTCTAGCTAACAAAAGACCTATGTCTCAAGTTTGCCACTGGGCAGTGCACTACCAGGCTCTTATTACAGTCTTATTCATGAAACTTTGAAACCTTGTGTTGTTATGGTAAATGGCTTGACTCCTTATTACTTACCCTAGGAATATGTTTTTGATCAACGAGAGGTAACTCTTAAGTTTTTTTCATTGCTTCAAGCTCACATGGGGGAGAGAGCAAGAGATTTTTTTTTAAGACTAGAAGGATTTAGAATTAGAACAGGAAAATTAGAATAGAGTCAGAAGAATAGAGAAACATGTTTGAAACAGCATATGTGTGAAAGAGTTCGCTCACCCTCTGATATCCTAAGTCCTTTTCATTTGCTGTAGCGCCCGATATAAACCCTGAAGTGGACCTTTGGGCAGGACTCCAAAGGCCCTCAATATCCTTTGCCATGACTGACTGACTGGCCTGAAAGTAGACACAACAGTGGGAATGCTGAGGAGATCTGAAGGTCTGATGTAAACCTTTTAAATGACATACTTAGTGCCTAGGAATGACCACTGGGCAGAGAAGCATGAATGTGTAATTAGGTGTGTGGCAGAGCCAGGCATTCAAAAACATGTTGCAAATCCAGAACCAGAGCATCACAGATGTGCACGAGCATGGGATACCTATTTTAGAAGGATGCTACCTATAGTTTCCATTTTCCTGCCATTTAAGAGCTGAAATTGTTAGCTCCACTCTGAAATGGAGAAGATGAGAGCAGATCACTTCACAGGCTGATTTGAGGTTAAGTGACATAGTTCTTGCAAAGGGCCCAGAGGAATGCACATGGTAACATACACAGACAACAACAGGTTGCTGTTTTAAAGAGGTGAAAAATTAAAGTATCAATCCAGTGTTCTGATAAGAAACAAATGACATATACATTTGCCGACTCTTGGGAGGCAAGGGCTTGTCATTTACATTTACAAATAGTAGTTTTTATCACAAAAATGAACAAGATGTAAAAAAAATTGTGTTACCAGTTTGTTTTCTGCTCTTCAATACCCTATGCTAAAAGTTTTGTGTTGCAATATTTTCATGTGTGCATTCATGATGAGCTCATGCACTGATCATATAAGGCAATTATAGACTATTTTGTTTAATCCTATACCATATAATTTAATGTATTGAAATTGTAAGAGCAAAGGGTTACAGTCCTCAATGTAAATATTAAAATCATGATGATTAAGAAGGTTGAAATAAAACACGTATGTACTGGAAAGAACAATGAGGTGTTGGATCTGGACTTGTCAGAATTGAACTCATATTGTCTGGTATGCTGTTCTATATCCTCTCTTTTTTTAGTCAATCAAGATTTTGACATCCATAGTCACCTTATGGCCTCTAATCTCTTTCACAGAAATGATGACCCTTGACAATTTTTTTCATATCAATTTCCTCTTCTCTCTGCATATAGAAATGTCTGTCTCATTATGTCATTTCTCCACTACTTCCTGTTATCACACCAGGTCATATGACTTGTGGACCTTCTGTTCTTTCTGTAGATAGAAAGTTTTGTGAGGTCTCTTTCTCTCCTTCCCTTGGGAGGCCTAGCTATTTTTCTGAAGGTAGAAAGTGATGTGTTAATGTTCCATGTTGCCAGTCATGGTTATTAGAAGAGCTTTTTAGAACCACGGATTGAACTCCAACATCTTTTTGAGGCTTCATTTTCCACATATAGAACTTGGGTTACTCTTTTACTTACTTTGCAAGAGATTTTATATAGGTCAGACCTACACTGCAAGACTGTATTTTTCTTATGAGACTCTACTTCTTCATGTAAATTCTTTTGGGGGGTAGTTTTTGAGATAGGATCCCTCTGTATAGCCTAAGCTATCCTGGAACTCTCTGTGTAGATTAGGCTGACCTTGAATTTACAGAGATCCACCTGCTTCTTCCCAAGCACTGGGATTAAAGGTGTGTGCCATCACTGCCTGACTTTTCATGTAATATCTTTGACATTATTAATGTTATTAGAAAAACTAGGCCTTCCACTCTTGTTAACCCTACCATTCATTATTATTTGATTTCTATTTTCAGCCACAGACACTAGCTATTTGACTACAGATCTGTACTTGGTTGCTCTAATGCTTCCTTAAAGAGAGGATAAGGTAGAGAGAAAGTGTTTAACCTCTATCCTGGCACAAGTGTTGGTTTAACTCATAATGTAACCCAAGGAAGCACATTATTCAATCATAAATCTAATCAGGATCAACAGCAGTATTTGAAAGCAATGCTGAATGATGGAGCACCCCAGAGCAACCGGAGCCCATCACCCTCTGAGGTCATTTGTAAAATTCCTACGAGGCTGCTCCCATGCTAGGGTTTTCTTCTTTGAGCATTCTGTAATCATGTAGACTGACAAGTCTTCCTTGGTGCTTTGTCTCAGGCAATAGTGTTTTTTTTTTCTTTGTTTTGTTTGGTGGTGTTGACTGATGTTGTTTAGGGCTTCAACAGCAAATGACCCTTCATGACAAGATTAATTCTTGAATTCTCTGTTTTTACATGACAGCCAATTGACAGTCACATCAATGCCATTTCCTTTTCTTCCAGCTACTTTTGACCTATTTCCTTTAACCAGCGAAAGTATAATATTAACTTAGTGTTTTCTTTGTCCAATTATCTGCACCCTATAATTAGTTTTGAGCATAAGCCATATTCTGCACCATGCTTTGTAAGAACCAAAGACAGGGAGATAGATGCTCAGTATCCTGTATCCTGTAGGGGAAATTCTGTACATGTTTAAGTAATATTATATAACTGGACTAAATGAATTGCTGGCTGGAGCAATGAGAACAAATCTTACAGGACACTATGTCATCCTCGAAGAGCTCATGAACTCTGAATAGCTATGATGCCCACAGGGGACCATACAAGATTGAGCTCACATCATGGTGTGGTTGATGGACTCACAAGGCCCCACCTTCCTACAAAGAAATAATGACATTTAACATTGGCTGGGCATTGGGAGCGGGACTCAGGACACCTATCAGAATATCTGCAAATGTTTAGCACTTGCTGGGAAGAAAGATATTATTTTTACAGAGGTACAGCCTTTTGTAAGTTTCCCATGATTCTATGAAAGTGACCCCTCAACTGGGTTCCTACAAGTAACTTCATTGAATTCTCAAATTCAACATGGGTAGAATTATTTCACTCATATATANTATTATTGTTGGTGCCCTCTCTGGGGTGGCCATATCTCTGCTTATTTGTCCATGAGAATTCCATCCAACTGTGGGCTTAAGAGAGAGGGACAGGTTCACATTACTGTCCAAGGTCAGCAGGACTTTGCCGTGGAGGCAAAGTGCATCCAAGGCCTCTGAAAATACACAAGTGACAGGCACCAGGCCAGGAAGGTGTGTACAGAATAACACAAATGACTTGGGAGCTCAACGATTTGACCTGAGAAAGTGACATACAACCCTTTCAAATGCAACCACCATTGTTCTGACTTCCTTCCCCTGACAAGCAACTGAAGCCATACAGGATAACAAGAAAATCTATAATACCTTGGAGACCATTTCCTGTTTTGGATGATCAGCTTGCTTCTGTTAAAGTGTTAACGTTTCTGAGAAAGTGCAAGTGGAGGGATCACCCTGTCTTGTTCCCATCAGGGATACAATTCTGACCACACATTACTGGTTAAGCACACTTTGTGCAGTCCTGGATTTGTTTATGTCTTCAGTTTATCAGCAACACCTTCTGCCACTGGCAGCTGGTTCTCAAAGACTGTTCTGTCAAAGTAGTATGGTGCAAGAAGCTGTGTCAAATACATTTAACATTCAAGTTCTCAAGTTTAAAAATAGCTTCATCTTCTTTAAAGGTATCAAAATCAGAAGTTACAGGAAAATATGGATTTAAACTGCGAGAGCAAAGACAGATGCTCAGTATAATGGCTGGTATCTTACGAAAACTGAAAAAAAGTAACAGGAAAAATGGTGAAGTAATAGTACCCTGGGTATGTGTGAGTGTGAGTGTGTGTGTATGCAAAAGTGGCTCTCTCTCTCTCTCTCTCTCTCTCTCTATGGATTATGGGGGGGTTGGAATACCTCTCCCTGCTGTCAGAGAGTTTATTGAACTTTACCATGAAGATAATTAACAGTAAAAAGTTAATGTACATTTTGTTTTTCAACTTAGAAAACTTAGAAGTTTTCAATAAATAGTAAGGCAAATACCATTGAAACTTGGGGAAACTGTGGATAAAGTGTGTTGGGTTTGTTATGGGTGCTTCTGTGCAACAGAAAAGCCAAACACAAAAGCACAAGACACCCTTCAGTCTCCAGAGAGGCTCACCCAAAACCTTCCATACTGCTGGGACTCAACTCTTATGCTGGACTCTGGATGGCAACTTCCAATTGCAAATCATTGTTATGATGCAATAACTACACATAACTATACATATTTTGAGAATATTTCAAGATTTATTTTATGTGATGTGATCTGTTTCAAAGAGTTTTGTCATCTCATATTTCAGCCTCCTAAGGAAAGTGTTCAATTATTCTTTTAACAGTTGTGCTTGGCCCCCATAGAGCCCTTACCAGACATCCTTAGGAGTACTGAAGACAGAAACCTGACTAACTTTATTCAGTAGGCATCATCATCCAAAAGTAAAATTCCCAGTGGTTAAAACCATAGCAAAAAATCACTTATTGATGGGATAATAATATTTGTAAAACTTAAATTGAGAAAATTAGATTACAAAGTATCATGCAAAAAGCCTCATTGCAGCTGGAAGAGGAGGTTTAAAGCTCTGCTGTAAAGTAATCACAGACAAAAGCCATGCTAGTAAACATGAAACAGAACTGAAAAGATTATGACAAAACAAACCTCCTACAGATATGTAATCTAAAAGTTAGATTAACACTGTGAAGGTCTGGAAACTTCTCTAAAGACAAATGAAAATGTCTGAATTAGTGCACGCAGGGAAATGTGCTCAGTGATCAAGAGTCTGGGGACAAAGTGCACAGGTTAAAACAAGAGCTTCAATGTGAGAGTCACAGTTTATACTTAAGCAAAATCAATTCAGTACTTGATCAGAGACTATCTGTCTAATAGTCCAACAAATAATTTTTGAATTAGAGACTCATAGAAAACTAAGAGTTACACAAAAATAATTCCATAAAGCATGTCACTGAAAGATAGAATATTCAATTTGCCAGTACAGCCAGGCCTGATGGCATACTGAGGCAGGAGGATCAGGAGTACTTAGTGAGTCTCGAAAGAGTAAAATTTTTACTAATAGTGTAAGTGGTTAATTAACTGCTCTCTCCCACCCCTGTACTGGCTTGCCACACACACACACACACATGCATACACACACATACACAGAGATGCACACATACACACAGATGCATGCAAACACACATGCACACACACATATATACACACATACACACACACTCACATGCATATATACACACTTGCATACATATACACATGCATACACACATACACACACACACACGCACACACTGGCCATGGTCTCCATTAACAGATGACTCCCATTCAAATGTCATATGTACAGACAACAGAGAAATTACAGAACATTACATGTTCTCAGTTGGCAACCTAAAATCACTGGTTTATTCATTTTTTAATCTCTAACCTTTCTAAATTCCAACACATTATGCTTCAGATGGTGATATATCTGCACAGTTGTGCAGAAACATTTTGGTATGAAACCTATAGAGCCTCCTCAACTGCAGTGTGACATCCTGAAACCTGTATCATCACCTCTTGAAGTGTGGTGATACATACTCTCGTGAATGATAATAAGCTCATGATAGGACCCATTTGCTAACTGATTATTAGAACAGTTTTCTGAGTCCTTCCCCTGTGTTTCACAAAGCATCTTCATATATCCCAAAATACACTGCTTCAGCCACAAAGCAGTCTTGCTAACTGTAAGCCTACACAAACACACTTTAAAAATCAATGAAATTAGCTAGCACTAAAACATAATTTTATGGCCAAGTGATAAAATTAGAAATGCTGCCTGCCTTCTGTGTGTCATGCTCAAAAAAGCCAACCTTGACTGAATTCCAACTCAGTCTTGAAAGATTGCTAAAAATAAGCCTGTAATCCCTGACCATTGGCAGCAGGTTGTTGGTACAGACTTCCAGAAGTTTGGGCCATTGACTTGAATATATCAACAAGTTATGCATAGCTTCCTAGGATGCAAGTCTAACTGTCAGAATCAGTAAATTTCCCCCAGGTCAATACCAACAAGGGCAGCAGCGGTCCTGTACACAGGGTGGATGGTTAGTAACCCCTTTTGCATCACTTAATCCCCCCCAAATTTCCTTGTTAATTTTTTTTGAAAGGAATTTTTCATATATTCTGGTGATGTTTTCCCTTCCTCCAACTCCTCCCATATCCTCCTCACCTCCCCACCCATAAGACTCCATGTCCTTTCTGCATCTCTTTAAAAAAGAAACAAAAAGAAAACAAACAAAAAAAACCAAGAAACTCATACAAAATTCTCAGACACACTAAACATGCACAGAGAGAAACCAAAATATACAAGCAAAAGACCAAAAACCCAAAAATATTCAAAGAAAGCAATTTGAGACAAAATGTCTAAAACTCACCAAATATAATTAAGTTTATACTTATCTCTCTTAAGACAATGACATTACTAATGTCTTTATTTTATAATTTGTACTTTAGACATATAGCACTCATATTTGTACATGGAAAGTAAAGAAGCAAGGCTTTAAAGTCTGAATTTTAAATGCACATCCTTTAAAAACAAGCATCGTATAAGATTTTTTTTCCCCACAGGTATCAGTCCTGAGTTCACAGAGAGCTTCAAGGTCAAAGGTCAGTTGTAAGTCACACCAGAATAGAGTTTGAAGCACTACTGAAAGCTACATGGAGCTTGATGCACAATGAATGACTGATACATTAGCCCTTACAGTCTCAATAGGCTGTCTGTTTCCTCCTCTATAAAGAGTAGGGTGTATACAAGCATTATAAAACTTGAATCAACCAGTAATAAAAAAGCAGGCTCTTAGATCTGGGTGAAATTCTGGGCTCTGAAGTTCCTGAGGAATTTGACTTGAGCTTTGTCTACCTTTTCTAACTAATCTTAGCAGGAAAATCAAAAACAAATTTTCCACAAAGATATTCAGTCCAAGTAAAGGTCATGTCAAGCAGGAGATTAGGCATTAATTTTCTTAGAGCTGAAAACTGTGAAACTTGGTTTAATTATTCCTTCTTTGAGATGCTAGTTGGAAAACAAATCTCTTAAGTGCAAAGTGATATGCAGCATTGGCACACACGACAAGAAAGGAGAGAAGGGATGCTGTAGATTGTATACTTGATGTCTAATTAGTTCGGATGAAACAACTGTCATGTAATTTCTATCATGTGTCTGTGCACTATATTCAACTTTGTTAAAATTCCATACTGGGGAATGACTGCAGTGGAAATGCTTTATTCATATAAGCATCCCCACATTTAAGATGTCAAGAAAGTTCTTCCTCAGTTCAAGGGCAAGGAGTGAGACCATGAACCTTAAACAATATCTCTGTGTGTGTGTTCTTAGTGGGGAAAGTCATATGAGGTACATAGGAGGATAGTGAAGGGTAGCTCTCAAACACTTTTTTCTCTCTTGACTTCAGATTAAATTACTAATGTCTTATTTCATCAGCCAAGACCCCCTCTATGACTTCTGCTGTCCTAGGCCATGCTACATACTACAACTCAGTCCACAGTCCATCATGATGGTTTTAGTCACCTGCTTCCTTCAGTCTTTCTCTGGGACTACGTTAGTGACCAATAGTCATGATCCTGTTCCTAATCTTCAGTGCTAGCACTGTGCTTTTCATTTTTTATTCACTTGCCACTATTTAACTATTAGAGATTTATTAGCATAGTGATTTATTAGCTTAGTGAGATTCCCAGATTTCCCCCAGAAAGCAGTCAGATAGGCATATGTAGCCAAAGAATATCACTGTCAAGTGGGGCTGTAGACTTTGGCAAACTCCCCTGATGGGAGTTACCGCTCTCCACTTCTCCCAAAACAATACCCGGTTGCTTTGATGTAAGGACCAGTGCCACTTTCTCAATGTGTTGTCACTGCAGATATTAGTTAGTTCTGTACACCAAACGAATCCTTGTAACAATCCTTTCAGCAGGCTGTGGGAGTTCCTACCTCCAGATTTTCCTCACACTCAGTCTCTCACCTGAATAGTTTCTAATGAATCCTCCAAATGTACCAGCCTTCTGAGGCTCCACTTAGGTATCATCTTTGGATTAAATTTGAATTACCTCTACCCTTTTCTAATCCTATACAGAAAGTTTTATACATATGAATATAAAAGAAAATTGATATTTTTGCCTTATTTGTTTGTATGTTGTTCCATAACCTTTTGGGCTCTAAAGTTGGTACTTACAGCCAAGCATGAGCTCTATCACTAGCTATATCCTTAACCCTTACTTTTTTTGTCTTTTAATTTTTAAAAAGTTCTTAGTGTGTACATTTTGTGCAGTATTTGTTTTTAGTTTTTAATATTGTTCACTGTCAATAGCGCAATATCCCCATGAGAGAGTCAATGATATTTATTTCATAGGAAATCTGGGAAATCTGGTAGGCTTTAATTGCAACAATCTCAAGAACTTCTCCCTTGTTCCCTGAACTCTGTTTTTCTCCATAATTATTCTCTCAGAAACACAACCTGAACTATGTGAATTTGTCATACATTCCATGAGGGTCACAGTGGTAAGTGCAGTAGCTGGAAGAAATGATTTTACAGAAAGCACTTTGAGGCTCTCCTCTCAAGACACCAGCATCATTTATATTCTTGGTAACTGGAAATTCTGTTTGAAGGACTAGAGATTTAATGTCCTAAGTTCAAATGTTTTCCTCACAAACACACTCTAAGTGGGAATAAATTTTAGAATAATTAACTGTTATTTGTGTAACCTCATTCCTATGTTTCAGAAAAAAAGACAACAAAAGTTATGACAGAATTTATATTAGATTATGTGGTAACAAAATGACACCATAGTTCTAGAAAGATCACAAATTAGAGGATATATGTATGTTGCCCCACCCCATATAAATAATAGCAAGTTCTAAAAGTATGTGTGTGTGTGTGTGTGTGTGCACACCCATGTGTACATACATGGGTATTCTTGCCTTGGTCTAAAAACAGAAGGGAAATGTTCACATACAAAAAAATGAGAAGGAGAAAGTCTTTCAGCTGGTGCCAACAGAGAGGAAAAAGATGGACAGACAGAAAGTCACTAGCAAATGGTTTTATACCCATGGAAGAGACACAGAAGAAAACACCAAATTTCTACATACACTGGAACCTGGTACAAAACTGGGACACTCACTGTGGTACCTGCAGGGAGGAGAGTAGATAGAGTTGTCACACAAGTTTCTGGGAAAAACAAACAAGTCTCTATTTTGAAATTAATACAATGTATCTTTGAATTTTACATGTATATTGTTGTGAGACACAAAATATTGAAGCTATAATTATCCAATGGAAAAAGGAAAGTATTTTCAACATATGGTGATGACATAACTGGATACTAATGTATAGAAGAATACACATAGATTCATATCTATCCCCATGCACAAAACTCTGGATTGCAGACCTCATCATAAATCCAGCCACACTGAATCTCATAGAAGAGAAATGAGAAGTAACCTTAAGTGCACTGGTACAGGAGACTACTTCCTGCATATAACACCAGTAGCACAGACACTGAGATCAACAATTAGTAAATGGGGGCTCCTAAAACTGAGAACCTTCTGTAAGGCAAAGGAAATAATCAAAAGACAAAATAGAAACCAATAGAATAGGAAAAGATCTTCACCAATCCCACATCTGACAGAGGGCTGATCTCCCAAATAAATAAAGAACTCAAGAAACTAGATATTATCAACATACTAAATGATCCAAATAAAAAATTGGGTTACAGATCTAAACAGAGAATTCTCAACAGAAGAATTTCAAATGGCTAAAAGACACTTTGGGAATTGCTCAACATTCTTAACCATCAAGGAAATGCAAATCAAAATGACTGAAATACTGTTCCAGTAAGAATGGATAAAATCAAAAATTCTGATGATAGCTTATACTGGAAAGAATGTGGAGTAAGGAATTTACTTTTTCCATTGTTGGTAGGACTGCAAACTTGTACAGTTGCTGTGGAAATCAGTATAGCAGTTTCTCAGAAAATTAAGAGTCTATTCAAGACCCAGCAATAATACTCTTGGGTATATATTCAAAGGATGCTCACATATACCATAGGGATATTTGGTGAACTATGTTCATAGCAGCATTATTCATAACAACCAGAATCTGGAAAAAAAACCAGATGTCTCTCAACCAAAGAATGGATAAAGAAAATGTGGTACTTCTACACAATGGAGTACTACTCAGTGATAAAAAACAATGACATCATGAAATTTGCAGGCAAATGGGTGAAACTAGGAAAAAAATTTGAGTGAGGTAACTCAGGCCCAGAATGACAAACATGGCATGAACTTATATGTGGATAGTAGACATAAAGCAAAGGAAAACCAGCCTGTAGTCTATGGCCCCAGAGAAGCTAGGTAACAAGGAGAAACTTAAGAGAGAAATGCATTGTTCCTCTGGGAAGGAAAAATAGAAGCTGAGAAAACAACCCCTGTTGTTCTGGGCATGAGTCTAGGACCTCCCAGGAATTAGGCCTGAGACAGGACTTCTGCTGGTCTGGGCATGAACCTGGGACCTCCAAGGGAGTAGGCAGGAACCAGAGAACTCTGCAGGTCCAGGTGTGAGTCTGGGACCTCAGAAGGAGTAGGCCCAGGTCAGAACCACTGTGGGACCCGGCATTGGTTGGAAACATCAAAGAGAATAGGGAGGAACCAGAAACCTCTGCAGGTCCAAGCATGAGTCTGGGACCTCTGAGGAAGAAGCCTGAGACAGGTCCTTTGTGGTACTGGGAGCACCTGGGCATGGGAATTCTGAGGGAGTAGACTGGAGCCAGAGTCCTTTACAGGACCAATCCTAAGCCAGAGAACTCTGCAGGAAGAGATCCAGACTAGGGATATTTACAGAAACAGGTCTGAGACAACAACCTAGGCTAGAACAGGCCTGAGACAGAAAACTCCAAGTGATTGGAGCAAAGCCTGGGAACACATTGAGTGACGTCCAGGAACATGGAGTGACCAAAGGGGTAGCTAGAACTGTGGCACTGACTATACCACAAGGAACAACAATCGCCTTGAATTAACTGACACCTAGGAGATTAATCAATAGAATCACAGGCAGCCCCAATCACACCTATTAGAGGAAAAGCTGAATAGAAAAGGTAAGAACATATGTAGCACCACAAAGAGCAACACAACACCAGTAAAACCTAAAGACCCTACAACAGCAAGAACTAAACAGCCAAATATAGATGTAGCAGAAGAAAATGACCTAAATAAAAACTTCAGAGAATGTTTGAAACTCTTAAAGAGGAAATGAGAAATTCCCTCAAAGAAATGGAGGAAAGGACAAAAATTTGGAAGACATCAGAAAATCCCTTTCAAAAAAACTAAGAAAAAGAAATCAAGCATAAGAAAGAAACTATTCAAGACTTGAAAAATGAAATAGAGACAATAAAGAAAACACATGCTGAGGGAATTTTAGAAATCATGAGAAAATGATCAGGAACCACAAACACAAACACAAAGAGCAGAATAAAAGAGATGGAAGAGAGAATCTCAAGAGCTAAAGATAGAATAGAGGAAATAGACTCATCAGTCAAAGCAAACATTAAATCTAACAAAAGCTTAACCAAAAATATCCAGGAACTATGGAACATCATGAAAAGGCCAAACTCAAGAATAATAGGTATAGAAGGAGAAAAAGTTCAACTCAAAGGCACACAAAATCATAGAAAAAAACCTTTCCCAACCTAAAGAAAGATATGCCTGTGAAGATACAAGAAGCTTACAGAAAACCAAATAGACTGGATCAAAAACAAAATGTCCTCTAGCCACATAATAATCACAACACTAAACATACAGAGTAAATAAAGACTATTAAGAGCTGCAAAGGAAAAAGGCCAAGCAACACATAAAGGTAGACCTATCAGAATTACACCTGAGTTTCATTGGAGACAATGAAAGGCAGAAGGTCATGGTCAAGCATTATGCAGACATTAAGAGTTCATGGATGCCAGCCAAGATTACTATATTCAGCAAAACATTCAATCACCATAGAAGAACAAGACAAGACATTCCATGAAAAAAAAACAGATTTAACCATACCTATCCACAAACCCAGCCATACACAAAAATATTAGAAGGAGAACTTCAACCCAAGGAAGTTGGCTACATCTCAACAATAACACAATTGATGGTCTCAAAGCAGCAAATCCAAAAGAGGGGGGAAATGCGCAAATTAACATCACCAACAATGAAAAATAAGTTAAAAGGAAATAACAATCACCGGTCATAATTATCCTTCAAAATAAATGAATCAATTCACCTATAAAAAGGCACAGGCTAAAAGATTGGATATGAAAACAGAATCAATCCTTCTTCTGCATACAAAAAAACACATCTCAACTTCAAAGACAGACATATTCTCAGAGTAAAGGGTTGAAAAAATATTCCAATCAAATGGACCTAAGAAACAAGCAGATGTAGCTATCTTACTATCTAATAAGATAGACTTCAAACTAAAATCAATCAAAAGAGACAAAGAAGGTCATTTCATATTANCTCTTAAAGAGGAAATGAGAAATTCCCTCAAAGAAATGGAGGAAAGGACAAAAATTTGGAAGACATCAGAAAATCCCTTTCAAAAAAACTAAGAAAAAGAAATCAAGCATAAGAAAGAAACTATTCAAGACTTGAAAAATGAAATAGAGACAATAAAGAAAACACATGCTGAGGGAATTTTAGAAATCATGAGAAAATGATCAGGAACCACAAACACAAACACAAAGAGCAGAATAAAAGAGATGGAAGAGAGAATCTCAAGAGCTAAAGATAGAATAGAGGAAATAGACTCATCAGTCAAAGCAAACATTAAATCTAACAAAAGCTTAACCAAAAATATCCAGGAACTATGGAACATCATGAAAAGGCCAAACTCAAGAATAATAGGTATAGAAGGAGAAAAAGTTCAACTCAAAGGCACACAAAATCATAGAAAAAAACCTTTCCCAACCTAAAGAAAGATATGCCTGTGAAGATACAAGAAGCTTACAGAAAACCAAATAGACTGGATCAAAAACAAAATGTCCTCTAGCCACATAATAATCACAACACTAAACATACAGAGTAAATAAAGACTATTAAGAGCTGCAAAGGAAAAAGGCCAAGCAACACATAAAGGTAGACCTATCAGAATTACACCTGAGTTTCATTGGAGACAATGAAAGGCAGAAGGTCATGGTCAAGCATTATGCAGACATTAAGAGTTCATGGATGCCAGCCAAGATTACTATATTCAGCAAAACATTCAATCACCATAGAAGAACAAGACAAGACATTCCATGAAAAAAAAACAGATTTAACCATACCTATCCACAAACCCAGCCATACACAAAAATATTAGAAGGAGAACTTCAACCCAAGGAAGTTGGCTACATCTCAACAATAACACAATTGATGGTCTCAAAGCAGCAAATCCAAAAGAGGGGGGAAATGCGCAAATTAACATCACCAACAATGAAAAATAAGTTAAAAGGAAATAACAATCACCGGTCATAATTATCCTTCAAAATAAATGAATCAATTCACCTATAAAAAGGCACAGGCTAAAAGATTGGATATGAAAACAGAATCAATCCTTCTTCTGCATACAAAAAAACACATCTCAACTTCAAAGACAGACATATTCTCAGAGTAAAGGGTTGAAAAAATATTCCAATCAAATGGACCTAAGAAACAAGCAGATGTAGCTATCTTACTATCTAATAAGATAGACTTCAAACTAAAATCAATCAAAAGAGACAAAGAAGGTCATTTCATATTAGTCACAGGAAAAATCCATCAAGAGGAAATCTCAATACTGAACATCTATGCCCCAAATACAAGGACAACCTCATATGCAAAAGAAACACTTCTAAAGCTTAAATCATACATTAAGCCCCACACACTTTAAGTGGGAGACTTCAACATTCCATTCTAACCACTAGACAGGTCAGTCAGACAAACAAGGAACAGAGAAATAAGGGAACTTACAGATGTTATGACTCAAATGGACATAACAAACATCTATAGCATATTCCATCCAAACATAAAAGAATATACCTTCTACTCAGCAGCTCATGGATCCTTCTCAAAAGTTGACCACATACTTGGTAACAAACCAAAGCTCAACAAATACAAAAAAAATTGGAATAACCCCATGTATCTTATCAGATCAACATGGTATAAAACTAGAAGTCAACAGTAATACAAATTCCAGAAAGCCCATAAACACATGGAAATTAAAAAACGTTCACCTGAATTATCAATGGGTCAAGGAAGAAATAAAGGGAGAAATTGAAGACGTCCTAAAATTCAATGAAAATGACCACAAAACATACCCAAATTTATGGGACGTAATAAAAGCAGTGTTAAAGGAAAGTTCATAGCACTAAATGCCTACATAACAAAGCTGGAAAAATCCCTCACTAGTGAATTAACAGAGCATTTGAAAACTTTAGAACAAAAAGACACAAACTTACCCAAGAGAACTAGATGGCAGGAAATAAACTGAGAGCTGAAATCAACAACAACAACAACAACAACAAAAACCCAAAGGAAACAATACAAAGAATCAATGAGACAAAGAACAAATCAACAAAATAGACAAACTTTTATTCAAACTAACCAAAAGGCAGTGTGAGAATATCCAAATTCACAAAATCAGAAATGAAAAGGAGGACATAACAACAGACACAGAGGAAATAAAATCATCAGGTCATATTTTGAAAACCTGTATTCCACAAAATTTGAAATCTTAAAGGAAATGGGCAACTTTCTGGATAAATATCACTTACCAAAATTAAATCAAGACCAGATAAGCAAATTAAATAGACCTATAACTGCCGAAGAACTAGAAACAGTCATCAAATTCTCACAACCGAAAAAAAGCCCATGAACAGATGGATTCAGCTCAGAATTCTATAAGACTTTCAGAGAAGAACTAATACCAATACCCATCAAATTGTTCAGCACATTAGAAACAGAAGGAAAATGGCCAAACTCTTTATGAGGCTCCAATTACCCTGATACCCAAACCACATAAAGACATTACTAAGAAAGAGAGTTACAGGCCAATCTCACTCATGAATATTGATACAAAAATACTCAATAAAATACTGGCAAATCAAATCCAAGAATACATCAGAACCATCATCCACCATGATCAAGTCAGCTTCATCCCCAAGATGCAGGGATAGTTCAACATATAAAAATCTGTCAATGTAATCCACCATACAAACTGAAAAATACAAGCCACATGATCATCTCATTAGATGCCAAAAAAGCTTTTGACAAAATACAACATCC
>LOEQ01000165.1:63505-78782 GCA_001685075.1 Bramus lutescens
CAGTCCCAGTCCAGCTGGCCTTGGTGAGCTCCCATTAGGTCAGCCCCATCGTCTCAGTGGGAGGGCGCCCCCCTTGCGGTCCTGACTTCCTCAGGAGGGTATTTTTGACAAGGATTTAGACTCCCATGGCCTCTTCTCTCCTTCCTAAGCAGGCCCTTGAGCTTTCTTCTCCTCAAACAGTCTGAGGTCAAACTCAGTCCCTACTTAAGACCTGAACCAAATCCCAGCTTGCTCTGTGCCTCTCACAACAATGCCAAAGTGTGTTCCTACAGATTTTCCATCTCAGTTTTAAAAAAGAGCAATCCCAGTTCTCTATAATGGACACCAGGAGAGTAGCATAGTCTTGCCACACGAGGAATTATCCCCAGAGGGCAGCTATTCAGTTCAGTTCTGCCGAACTCAGCGGCTGTAACAACACTGACCTATGTTTGCAAATATTATTGCAGTTGATGCTCTGAGACTCTCACAAGGATGTGTGCTTTGCTAGGCACACAGTGTGTTTCCTGATGCCTACTCAAAAGCCATATAAACTTTCACAGTACACCAATATCAATTTTTTGGAGAAAGGCTAGCCACGTACAGAAGTAGAGGAATAGAGGTTAGAACAATGTCATTCATAGGCATACAGGACCCTGTGAAGGATTCACCTCATCACTGCACTGTTCAGAGTGAACATATGGGAGCTAAGATAACCAGGTCCCTTCCCCCACGGGGAGTCTGTGTCACAGCCGAGTCTGTGACACCAAGCACTCAGGTGATTAGAGGAGACAGAGTAGGTGTGAAGTCTCTGGAAGGGATAAGAAGTTCTGCAAGTGTCTAAATGCTGCATAAATGGCACAGTGAATCATCTGCAGGAAAGACCAATTTGAAGTATCATCTGTCACTGAGATATAATTATATGCAATTGAATTTACCCCAACAGTCGTGTGGCAAAGAAATATTTATTGAGATCCTGGGAATGGAGGATATATTAAGGAATAAAGACACCTAAAATATCTATGATTTAGAAAGCCATTTTAGGTGGGTGTAGAGACAGATCATGCAAGCAGATGCATAGATGGGAAAGTACACAATGGGACACCAGGCCTGAGCTCTAGGATAGAAGCAGGTGACTTGGCCTCGGTGACTGAGGGTTGGCCCTCCTTGGAAAGACAGTCCCCACAAAGACTGTGAATTTCAGGAAATAAACAAGTGGCTTTTGTAGTAGGAACATTCCAGGGAGAGGCAGAGCATGTAACAGAGGTGCAGAGATATGAACCTGTGGGCGTGGTTGGAGGTAACAAGAGGATCCTGTAGCTGGAGGGAACTGATCAAGGGGTTCAGGAGGTAGCCCCCCAAGAAGTAACAGTGAGGTGAGAGCTTGTAGGAAAACCAAGCTCTGGTTCATCCAGAGCAAGGGGAGAGTGAGGTCATGGGTCTGGTTGCAGCTGCATCAGCAGGTTGAGAGGTAAGAAAGTGCCTAGACGAAGGGTAGAGACAGCATTAACCCACGAAGCAGAAGTGGACTAAGCCAGGGAAAAGCCATGGTAACTGTGAAGAGAGATAAAAGGAGGGGTGCTGGCAGATTCTGGGCAGCTTTTGAAGGTACAGTTTTTAAAATTCAAGATCATGCAGGGAAGGTGGGGTGTGGAGGTGTGCCCTGAGTTTGGCTTGAGCAACCATCAAGAAAGTGGCTGACCTCTGATAGTTTTAGTAAAAATATAGCATTTTGGTACTGGAAAGATGGCTTACCAGAATCTGATTTTGATTTCCAGAACCTACCTAAAAATCTGAGTATGGAGATAAATGTCAGAACGTGGAGGGACACAGGAAGGTCCCTAGAGCCTTATGTAAAGACAGCCTGGCCAATTCAGTGAGCATTAGGTTTAGTGGGAGACCCTGTCTCAAAAAGTCAGAGAGGTCTGAGGAAATGTCTCATGTGATGTACAAACATGAAAACCTGAGTTCGAATCTCTGCCACCTATATAAAATATTGGGCATTGTTGTGCACACACCTGTAACACCTGCACTGCAGGGCATGAAGGGAAGAATGGCTGTGGTTTATGGTCACCAGAGCAGCCCCAGGTTCAGTGGAAGAACCTTTTGTAAATTAATAAGGTCAAGAGTGATAGAAAAAGACACTCAGTTTCCTCGCACACACGTGTGTGCCTGTAGCACAGGTACTAAATTGGGGAATGGTTGAGGATGAAAGCTGACATCAGCCTTGGTCTTCATGTGCTCACTCATGCACACATGCACACACATGCACACGCACGCACACACGCACACAAGCACGCACACATACACGCACACGCACGCACACACGCGCACGCGCACACGCACACGCACACACACACACATACTCGTCTCCATCTCCCTAGGTGAGATTGCTGCATCTCGGTACGTATCCTCCAGGGCTCTGTGAGGTTTCATGGTGACTGACAGACAATGAAAATCATATAAAATGTGGTCCCTTCATGTAGACGGTTCTGTGGCATGAGAGGATTCCCTGCCTCTGAACAAAGTGGAAGACGAAACAGTCTGTAATACAGTCACAAACATGCGTAGCTAACAGTGACTCATTTATACTCCCTTATTTTCTTTAATAGATTTTATTTTTATTTATGTGTATGTGTACATGTATGCCAAATATCCAGGTGCCCATAGAGACCTCAAGAGGGCATAAGATTCCCCAGAACTGAGTAACAGGCCGTTTGGGGCCTCCCAGTTGTGGTTGCTGGGATCTGATCGCATGTCCTCTAGAAGAGCAGCGGGCATTCTTAACCACTGAGCCATGTCTCCAGTCCATTATGGACCCCTGTCAAGGTGTCTTCAATATTCAGTCCAGATTATTAGATTAACTAGTTACATAGAAATTATATTGCAGGTTCAGGTAGGTATTTGATTAATATTACAGATCATGTATCTCCTCCCCTGCCCTTGGTTTATGACAGTAAGAGAGGTAAATCAAAACTGGGAACTTAAGTCACATTAGTTTGATTTTGTAAACATTAACTACTATGGAACAATATACAATCAAGAGAAATTTGCCTATTACAGCTTTGTGTTTTACAGAGGAAATAAACTCACTTCTTCGTTTACTTAATTTTTACAGCATGGGTTACTAATTCACCCTCTGGTTTCTCCCTCAGAAACCAGTCCCCTCCCAATACATTCAGACACTTCATGGTCTTTGAACACTGGTCTTTTTCTCAGAAGCTGCTTTCTGGGGATTGCGGTGGGGGGTGGACCACGCCTTCCGTGCATACCTGGACTGGTTTTCACTCGGCTGTGGCAATCCTGGTGTATTCGTTTCTTTTCTCATTGTTGTGACCATTAACTGACAAGAAGCCTCTTGGGGGCGGGGCAAGGTCTATTCTGGGTCACAGGTTAGGAAGGAATGCAGGCCTTCGTGGTGGCGAAGGACCTGATGGTGCTCACATTGCTCCACAGGCAGGAAGCAGAAGGACAGGAAGTGGGGCCAGGCTGTGGTCCTGCTCTAATGATGCTCCACAGCATCCCACACGATGTGAAATAGATGGTGAATTAGAAGAACCGGGGTAGCCTGCAGACGGGAATTCCCGCTAGAGCCTCCTCAAAACATGGCCATTTACAGAGCATGACCCGCCTGAAGAAACTACTTCAAAATTAGATTTCAGTAAGCCACCAGGCCAGGGTAAAATGGAAAACAGACCATAGGTCGCCCAACATGACCATGAGCTGTGAGATTGGGCAGGCTGCGTGTTTCTGCATCACTGCATGCATGTGGAGCTTACAGCTGCACTGGTGCTGGGGGTGGGATCCCTGAATGTAGGTTTTGCTCTCATGTGGGCACAGCGTCTCAGACCCTGATATGGTTCATTTGGTTCTTTAATGGATGCTGACGGCTTCTGTTGACATAACCTCCCCAGCGTACCCCGTGTATTGTTGTGTGGTTGCTTTGTTGTTTTGCTGGATGACAGTTCTTTCTGTCAAAGACCACACCTTCATACAGGTAACTGTCACAGTGTCTCCCATTAATATTTAAGAATTAAGAGGCAGCCCTTTCAACATGACTATAAATGTTGGCGTTAGTCCCTATGCTCTTATTTTGGCCTGTTCCTTCGTTCCCAATTTCTCACATGATTCTGATCTCATTCCACTTTCTTAATTAACTTATTTCACTCCTCCCCCCAATTGTCCATGCTTCCAAATTCCAAGGAATCTGAATTAGTTTTTTTTTTTTATTACTATGACAAATGCTTGAGGTTAGGAAGAAAAGAGGCTTGTTTGGAGGTATACAGAGAAGAAGCCTGTCATTGGCTCTGTCAAGGGCTATCCTAGCTTATCCCATGGTTCCAGATGGTATCATGCAGAATTTGTGTGTGAGGGAACAGTCATATGGAGAGACAGCAAGCTAGAGACTAGTGGAGGCACAGTCTCGGTTAACAACTAGCTAGAGTCCCATGGGAACGATAGCAATCCCAGGGCTCGAACTTCCTGCGAGGTACCAGCTCTTGAAGCACCCACTCTCTCTACACTGCCACACTGCTGTGGTTGGTGCCCATTACTGACAAGACTAGAACTGGAGTCACCTAGGAGACAGGCCTCCAGGACATCTGTGAGAAGTCATTTAGCTTTTGATCAGTAGAATCCTTGAACTTTGAGGACCCACACCAAAAGTGACTGGCACCATTCCCCGGGCTTGGGTGTTGGTCTGTATATAAAGGAAAAATCTAGGTCCTCCTTGGTGTCTGCTTCCTGACTGGATACCATGTGACCAACTGCCTCAAGCTGCTACTGTTTGAAATTCTCCATCACACTGTGAGCCAACAGCACCTTTTCTTCTTTCAGTTTCTCCTCTCAGGGCATTTTGTCACAGCAGCAGAAAGTAACTGACAACTGCGCACATGGTTATGGCTTCTAGCGCACAGACCTCAGGGATGACTCAGATCACATTCAAACCATGGCAGAACCAGTCACATGATCTAGGCTAGCCTATTTGCTTTGTGGAAACCCATGGCTTCCATGGGCTTCCAATTCTGAATTGCTGATCACTTTTGTGTCCTTTGACACCTGTGAACTTAATGTTTAAATGCTGGCATGTCATATATTATATGTACATGGTTGACTTGAGAGTCTGTGTTCTCCTGAACCACAGCCATGTTGCCAGCAACTTTCAGATATCCCAGGAGACTTAGAGACTTTATGTATGTAATGAACTCCTGTGCACATATGAGCTAATTTTCTAGAAGGGTATTGCAGTCATTCCAGAGCTGTTTTCTGGGTAAAACACTTTTCCCTCCAGAGCTTTATAAAATACACAGTGAAAGATGATCTTTATTTTTCATGCTGTAAATTCTGTAAGAACGTTGGCTATAAAGAGCACTCTTACAAAGCAGCTCATATCTCAGAAGTGAGTTCATAGGGCATCTCAGGAATTATATTCTTAGTCACTCAGGGTTCTTAGGAGCTAGATGATGGATTTTTTTGTGACAGATGATGTCTAAGAAATACACACCAGGAATTATTCCTTCCAATAAATCTATTCAGTTATGCAGAGTATGAAAAAATCATATTTCCCCTTTTAGGCTTTAAAGATCTATTTAATAAACATGTGGAGACTCCTGCTAAGCAAAGGTTTGTGCTCTATGTACCAGGACCAAGAGGCACCATCACCTGTGTTCTGTTTATAGGGGCCTTTATTTTATGATGGTACAAATGTGTTCTGTTTATAGGGACCTCTATTTTATGATGTTACAAATGTGGCTATGACAGGTTGACTCAGGAAGCCTAGAGAGAGGTGTGGTATCTACTAGGGAGACAAATCAGAACTGAATTCCTCAGGAACGTTCAAACTGAGAACCAAAGAAAAGGTAGTAGGTAGCTGGACAGACGCTAGTGTCCAGTCAACACGCCCTGCTTCTCATCTGTTATATTGGCTGGAGCATTGTGGGACATCTTCTCACAGTTCTTTCAGGGTCTCTGCCCGATGGTTTCCTGATCTCTTTCTGTGTCCATCTCCATGGTGTGAGCTCACTCTTTAGAAATTCATATTCTTGATTGTCAGGTTTTGTTGTTTTCTGTTACCTAGTGTTGGAGTTTATTAGGCAGCTAAGGTATTTTGGGTCAGTAAGACAGCCCTGTAGGCTCTTGTGAATTTGTTGAGATCACACTCACCTCCATTGCTGTGGTGGTGAGTTCTGCATGCCGTGTCTGAAACATGCTGCTGTATAGTCCAGAGAATATTCTATGCTAGCCATTCTTCTGGTTTTGAATGAGTGAGTTCATTAAGTAAATAGCAAACCAAAGTAAATAGAAGTAGATGGATAGAAAGAAAGAAGCAAAATATCCAAATAAGTACTTACATTTTCCGTCGGAAATCAGCTGGAAAGCCCCATTGTGAGTCCCTGGGCAGATTAGGGGTCCCCACATTCTCTTAGGTGAGGCTTCTATGTAAAAGAACAAATGGCGGAGGATGGAGATGATGTCATTTAGTAAGGCTCTCAACATCTAGCAGACACTGACTGGGGAAGTTGATATCAGCTGGAGTTCCTGATTGAGCTTTCTCTCCACCGCTGACCTCCTGGCTTCTTCCTCTCAGTGCAGGAATCTTTATGCTGTGGGATAAACAAAAAGGACTTCTATTGAAAATGGTTCACCTTCTAGCTGTTCCCAAGGACATGATGTTTTTATTCTTGGGCTGTTTTGCTCTTCTCTCCGTGTCTCAGAGTTAGGAGCAGCCCTATCCCCAGACAAGGGGGCATGGAGGATGCTTTGAGATTGAAATGCTTGGGTCTGGAGTGGGGGTGGGGACCTAGGTGCCAGCGCCAGTGTCTCAGTGAGTTCCAGCAGCATACGATGATTTACCAATGCAGTTATGTGTATACGTTCCCTGTACTCTGGCTAGGGGTGATGTGAATTATCTCATATTATCTACCTGCCCTGTCCTGATTCTCTTTCCCCAGTTGGTAGGTTCATTACCACAGGTAAAGACTCATTGGGAAACCATCTCCAGCTCTCTGCAGCTCTTTCTCTCTACATCTCCCTGTCTGTGCATTAGGATTCTTTGAAAAATAAAACGATATGGTTCATTTATAATGTTGTACATGTGTGTGTGTTTGTGTGTGTATGTGTGTGCACGCGTGTGCACGCGCATGCACGCATGTGTGAGTATAGTGCCTGTGGAGGCCAGCAGAGAGCATTGGATCCTCAGGAGCAGGAGTTACAGAAGGTGTGAGCTGCTGTGTGAGTGCTGGGATCCAAACTGAGGTTCTCTCCAAGAGCAGTGAGTGCTCTTAACCACTGAACCATCTCTCTGGCCCCACACACTACTGTCCTCTTAACTTAGCCATTCTGTTTCCCGTTTGAATTTTAGATGAAGGCTGCTTGTTTGTTCCCAGCCACCCAGACCTGAAATAATCACACAGAAACTGTATTATTTGCAATACTGTTTGACCAATAGCTTAAGCATATTTCTATCTAGCTCTTACATCTTAAATTAATCCATTTCTATCAATCTGTGTATCGCCATGTGGTTGTTGCCTATTGGTAAGGTACCTTCTGGCATCTGGTGGTGGCTGCTGGCATCTCACTGACTCTGTCTACTCTCTCTCTATCTCTGTTCAGATTTCCTGACTGGCTTTGCTCTGCTAAGCCATTGGCCCAAAGCAGCTTTTTTATTAATCAATGGTAATAAAACATATTCATAACATACAGAGGGGAATCCAACATCGTTGGATTAATGTTGGAAACTCTCTCAGGACNGCTTTTTTATTAATCAATGGTAATAAAACATATTCATAACATACAGAGGGGAATCCAACATCGTTGGATTAATGTTGGAAACTCTCTCAGGACTTAAACAGGTCCTCTCTGGTTTGCTGTATGCTTTCCTGCCTGTATTGCCTGAATGCATGGTTGTACAAGGCAGGATGTCAAAACTGGCTTCAAGTTTTGTTCCTGTGGCTGTTTTATCATTAGACATGGGGCTCCCTGCATTGTCTGTCAGGGTCAAGTCTTATCCAGCTCTTATTTCACAAGGAGGTACTTGAACCAGGCTTCAGTGCTGGGGACCAGTAAAGTACCATCAACATACATTAGAGTTCAGCATGCTGTTGCTGAAACATATAAGGCATGCCTCATAACCTCAGTTGGAATTACTTCTCAGACACTTGGATAATTCCCAGGCCACAATAAGACCACGGTTCATCTGATTTCAGTGGTCAGATCCCAGTGACAAGGAGTTTAAAGACATTAACTCAAACATAAAGCAGCTTAGAGTCTCCAAATCAGCAAAAGGTTATGCTTCCCTGACATATTTACCCAAGGCATGGTTCTATTCCTTTCATTTTGTAAGACCTTTACAGAGAGCAGGATACATATCAGCTCATAAATTCTTGTAAAATCAATAAAAGTATTTTGAATCCAAATGGCATGTCCACTCAAAGCAAGTGCCTGTGACCTGTAAATCCAGTACCCTGCCTTAGTTCTCAGACATTCTACATCTCAGAAGCCATTAACATGCTGAAAGCTCTCTGACATCCCATAATGCCCTTCTGTTCACTTCTTTCTTCTTTTAGGGAGTGCGAGAGCTCAGACAGGGTCTCACTTTATAATTTAGGTTGCTCTTCTCTGAAAGGAAAGAGAGGAACTGTGGAGCTGTGTAATCAGGCTTTTCTTCAGCCTTCCAACTCCCAAATAATGACACTTATGCTAATTTTGAAAGCGCAGCCTATAACTTAGGCTTGTTCCTAACTAGCTTTTTATCTTAAATTAACCTGTATTTTTAAATCTACATTCTACCATGTGGCTTTTTACCTTTCGTTCATTCTGCACCTCTATTTTTTCTTTTTCTCATTGGCATCTTTCTGGAATAACCCTCTTCTCTCTTCCTGAAAATCCCACCTTCTACCTAGCTATTGGCCATTCGGCTCTTTATTAAACCAATCACGGTGCCTCTTTATTAAACTCTTTATCAAAACAATCTTCACAGTGTGAACAAATATTCCACAACAGATCTAGGGAAGAGCGGAGGGGAAGGACTGGGAGGAGTGGAGGCTGTGGTCATGTTGTCTTGTCTGAGAGAAGAATAAATAAAAAGACAAAGATTCAGACTGGTCAGGAACTTATTATGCAGCCCAGGCTGAACTCAAAATTCATGGTTATCCTCCTGCCTCCAGCCTCCTGGGTACTTGAATTACAGATGTGAGCCTCTGAGTTGCTTCCATCCTTTTTTTTTTCACCTTAATACATCATTTTTCTGTGAGGTTTGAGCCCTGGTCGTATTCTCCCCGTATCTCCTTTGTATTCCTTTCTTTTTTTCTGTTTTCTTAACATTCTAAGTATAATATAATGGCCATACTATCACTATGCGCTGCACCCAGTGTACAGCTAAGGGAATTCTTGGCTAGCTGAAGTTAAGAGCCTCCAGAACAAGACAAATTAGGGCAGTACTTGGGCTGTCTCTGCCTCCTCCTGCGCCCATTCGTCTCTCTGTACCTAAATCTAGCACCAGGGTGATGTTCTTTCTCTGTTGTATTTGATGGAGATAGGAACAGAGATGGGACTCTCTTGTGCCTGTGTGTGTGTGTGTGTGTGTGTGTGTGTGTGTCTGTGTGTGTGATGTGAGGCTGGGAGTGTAGTTCAATAATTAAATTTGCACGAGGCACTGAGTTCCAATTCAGCACTGCAAACAAACAGACAAACAGAAAACCACCACTATCAACAACAAACAAGATAATATAGTATCTAAAACCAAAGCCAAAGTCAAACAGAAACACACAGCATGTACCAGAAATATGACTGTACATACTTGTAATCCCAGAACTTTGAAGACTAAAGCAGGAAGAGGCTAACTTGAGCTATATAGTGAGTTTTAGGCCAGCCTGGAATGCAGCCTGAGACCTATCTCAAGAGTCTATAACAAAATCAGCAAGAAATATATGAAGCTTTGTACATGTGAAAATACTTTAAAATTTTTTAAACTATATTTATTCATTTACGTCATGGAGTTTGTATATAATGTGCATGTATCTGTGTATCACATGTGTTTGTGTGTACCACATGAACATGTGTGTGTTTGTGTGTGTGTAGGCGTGTACATATCATAGCTTCCATGTGGATATCAGAGGACCACTCTGGGGAGTTAGTTTTCTGCTTCCACCTTTACTGGGGTCTCCAGGAACTGACATAAAATACTTCATCAAGTGCCGGTAGGCTAGGGGCCATTTATATATTCATCTTTGTGAAATGACCACTAACATATTCCTCGTGTGTGTAATTGGCACAGAGTATTCAGTCTGTGTCTGGAGGCTAATCTTCTGTCGTCTCAGGTTCCCACCCTGTGCTTTCTGCTGGGACATCAGACTTGAGGATGAATGGATAACTCTTTTTGGAGCCTTAGATAAATACGCTAATGTGTGTCCAAGGGTAGTGCCTTGAACCTCACTGAGTAAAGAGGGCCCTGATTCCTCTACTCCCCACCCCCACTCTGCTTTGTAAGTCCCTTTTGTTAATGGCCGAGCATCCGAGCTGTCACCCGCATGTCCTACGAATTCTGTCCACTACTCTGGGGAGATTATAATCAGATGTGTCCATGTGATTGGGCTGTTCTCCTCTTAGCTGGTGTGATAACTTCCCGGCTTCCTGCTTCTGGCATTTTCTCCTATCTATGCTCTATTTTCCTTCTCAAACTGTGATCTGGGAAGGTGCTCTGTTTCAAAACTTACAATGACGCTCATCTTGAAATGTAATTTGCTTGCCATAAAATGTACCAAGTTAGAGTACGTAATTCAGCGGTTTTAATCTATCCACAGATGCTTAGCCTGTAACTGCCCATTTTGAAGCATTTTTAACACCTAGGACAGAAACCCTGCACTATTCACTGTGACTCCCTGGTCCCTTGGACCCCATTCCAGCCTCAGGAAAACCACTGACCTACATTCTGCCTCTAGAATTTCCTTTCTTGGAAACTTCATGTGATAGCAATCACATGGTCTGTGTTCCTCTATGGCTGACTTTCAGATCTCAGTATAGTATCATCTAGAGTCAGCCACATTGTAGCTTATGTTGGTACTTAACTGCTTTTTTTCTTTAATTGCAGAATAGCATTCCAATGTATGTATAAACTACACTTTGCATATTAGCTCTTCAGTTAATGAACACACAGATTGTGTCCACATTGCCTATTATAAGCAATGCTGATTTGAACATTTGTCTACAGGCTTGTGTGTGGACATGTATTTTCATTTCTCCCCAGAATGTGCCTACTGGTGTAACTACCTATTTTCTGTAGAATTAAGAGCAAGTCATCTATCTTTTTTATCTGGACGTTTTGCTGTAGCCCATGACATTGGTGATGTCATGAGCCTTGATTGTTAATGCGCCCAGATCTTGATCTAACACCAGACACTTGGCATGTGTTCAATAAGTATTTATAGAAAAGGGGAATGTAAGGGCTTCAAGCTTCCAGCGGTTCTCCTGAGGGGGCATAAAGAAACATCTCTTCACCCTAGGTAGAGAGGGTACCAAGAGTAAAGGAAGAATTCTATTCAGTTCCAGCTTGGTGAACTAATGAGTTTATCATCATGACTTACAGGAGCATGGGTGACTCAAATATGGCTGTAGCATGAGAAAGTCCCATTTCATCTCTTACCTCATTTATACTCTCAGAGAGGGGAGGGGCCTCCTGAGGATATCATAGGACACTTCCTATGGATCTTCTGAGCCTCATGACCCATCTTCTCCCTCCATGTGGGGCTGTGAATAGACACAGTCTTGTGAGGGTCTCCTATGGGTCTTCAAAGCTACTCTGATTTGAGACAAAGGTGCTCAGTCCAGAGGAAACCCCTGGATGACTCAGCCATTTCGTGAAGTTGCTATGGTCTGCACTATTCTAGGTTTATTTCCCTTGCTGCGGCAAATGGGGTGGGAGAGTTCACTTTGCAATTCCAGGTTACAGTCCATCATGATGGGGAAGTCAAGGCAGGCACCGAAAGCACCACGTCCACAGTCAGGAGCCGAGAAAGGATCGTTTCATGGATCTTAGCTCCTGTGTTTGCTTTTTGCTTGGACTCAGCTGGTTTCTTCATTCTTACACAATCCAGGGCCCAGCCTATAAGATGGTGCCATCAACTTTTATGCCGGATTTTCTCACCTCATTAGTAATCTCGACAACCCCCAAGGACATGCCCACAAGGCAGCCTGATCTAGACAGTTCCTCATTGAGACTTCCCGTGTGAGTCTTAGTTTAATAAAGTTAACAGGTGAAACTGCCAAACTCAGGGACTCCCGGTTCTCTCCTGACTATGACACTCAGTCTTCAGTTGTCAGGCAGAAAGCCATCTCCACCTCCCCTAGCTTGGGCTGCTTAATCGTGCATGCCCCTGGAGCACTCAGCAGATAGAATCCTAGCTGTCTCTAAGGCTTCTAGGCTAACGTGTCCTAAAGAATGGCACTAGACCTGTGTGTTGTCAGAGCCTTACCGAAGACCTGGTACACAGGTAGCCTCAATGAATGTCCCTGATGAGAAGATTGTTGTTTATTGCCTTTTTCTATGAGTTTCCCCCATCCACCATGTCACCTGACCATGACTATATTTTAAGAAAGTTGAACATGGATTTTTTCTTTGTGTGTGTGTGTGTGTGTGTGTGTGTGTGTGTGTGTGTAACATTCTCTGTCACTGAAGCCTGTGCCGTATGTGATAACAGTAACATAGTGCCAAGTCTGCAACTGAGGGAGGATTGTCTCTAGAGTCCAACCCTCTGGCTGCTTTCAGTGCGTTCCCCAGGATCTCACATAAGCTCATGCCAAACAGTCTGCTTAG
Source organism: Bramus lutescens (assembly GCA_001685075.1). NCBI lineage: Eukaryota > Metazoa > Chordata > Mammalia > Rodentia > Cricetidae > Bramus > Bramus lutescens. The sequence continues at coordinate 76,290 of LOEQ01000165.1, forward strand.
CTTTCTGTTGTGTTTGACATATAGAATTCATTTGGAGGCCGACTGAGCCCTGAGTAAAAGTAGCCTAGATCACAGGGAGACCAGGGGTCGTTATATAACGTGAAATTCCATTACTTTGCCTACACATGACCCCATTCAAAATATAATCAAAATCTTTGAACAAGTCTGGGATTCCTTTTGCTTGAGGTGGGAGATTCCTTCCTTCCTTCCTTCCTTCCTTCCTTCCTTCCTTCCTTCCTTCCTCTTCCTTCCTTCCTTCTTCCTGTTCCTTTCTGTTCCTTTCTTTCCTTGTGGCTCACTACATAGCTCTGGCTGTCCTAGAACTCACGATTTAGGCCAGGTTGGCCTTAACTCACAGAGATCTGCCACCCTCTCTGCCTCTGTCTCCTGTGAGCTGTGATGAAAGGCATTCACTACCATACTTGGCTGCATAGCTTAAAGAATAGATTTATATTATTAAGACCAGTGGTGTGAGGTAAAAGAGAGATAAAAAGCCTTAAAAATATGTGGAGTGACCAGAATACTCCACATCTCTTATTTCTTTACTGGGATTAAACATTTTTAACCTTTTCTGTACAGTTATTTAAAGGATTTCACAAGCTGGCTCTTGGAATGTGGCCTTCAACAGTAAACTGTACATTTAATTGAGCAATATTTCATATATACATTTATAGTTTCAAAGATTTTGCTATTCTTGGCAAGACTACTTTCAGGATAGGGAAGGATAAATTCAGATATGACCAAGTTTTATTTAGTTCACAGTACACACAATTGAGTTGGCAGAAGATTAATGCGGGGGAAAAATCCCCGGAAATCTGGGTGGAATTAATTAGCCCTGAAGAATGACAGTTACCTCATTCCTAACAATATGTTTGGGGTAATGTCAGTTTCTTAGAAAGCTGAAATGTAAAATTATAGTGCTAGCATCCACATTTTTATTCGAGTTGAAAACTGCAATGTTGAACTACAGTCTCTGTTCTGTTCTGAGCACATCTCTTAGCTGGTGATGATTTCCATATTCTGACTTAGGAAGCTTTGCTGAAGACTTCAGTTCTGTTCAGGAGGGCAGAGGTAGGGAATCTGCTCTCTGAGACCTCAGAGGATATCATTTTCACAAAAAGGGCTTTTCTCCATGCTTTTCTCAGGAATGGCAGCTATCTTTCTATGGACCCCAACATCTTTCTGCCTGGATCAGTGTTCCTTAGCCTTTCTCAGACTCAGGGTCACCAAGAGAAAGAAACATGTCCCAGGTCAGATGTCTGGAGAAGCCCAAGCCTCATGTACAAAGCCAACCTAAGACTGGGTGTTGTAGAAAGGAATCAACCACATTGTTACAGTAACAGAGACATGGGAGATGCTGAGGTTGTATGCAATGACATTTGCACGGCTTGTTGAGTGTGTCATGGAAAGATGCAATGACCAGAATATAAGGGACAGATGATTTCATCCCTCCCTCTCCTGCTCACCCTTTATTAGGACATGAAAATGACTGGCCATATGATGATCTATTTGCCTAAAAATAGTGCTACAGATGAAAGCATGTCCTATGACCTTACTTGGTCACCACCATAGGCCACTGTGAAGCCATCTAACAGCACTGCTTGATGGAGCTCTCCATCAGGTCTGATGGCAGTCATGCATCTCATGGTGCTCTCCAACCAATACGCTGAAAAAATGCATGCTCATGTGTGCAGATGCATGTGGTGGGTGAGCGTGTGTGCATGTGTGTGGGGGTATGCATGCCACCCAGTATGTGTGGAGGACAGAGGACAAATTTCGATCTCTTTCCCTTGTTGTAGAGTCTCTCTTCAGTCTGTCATTCTTTGTACTGCAGACTTGCTGGTCTTTCCCTGCCATCTTGGCTATGGGAGTACTGGGATCACAGATGTTTGCCACCACATCTGGCGTTTTAAATATGGAATCTGCAATAAAATCAGGTTATCAGGCTCATGTGAGCAAGCCCTATTACCTGCTGATCAGTCTTGATGGCCCCTGCATTTTTGAGTCAAGGTTACTACTGTCCTGGTACTTACCAGGTAGGCTATGCTGGTGCCATCAAGTTCCAGGAATCCTGTTTCCATCTCCCTAGCTCTGGGATTGTGAGACTGTGATACCATATCTGACATTTTAAACATGGGTTCTTAGCATCAAACTCGGGTCCTAATGCTTGTAAAATAAGCAAACACTTTACCAAGTGAACAAACCCAGCTCCAACCAGTTATAGTTGCTGAATCCAGGGTGGGTGAGGTCACAAAGCATGTAGTCAGGTATATTTTACAAGGGAGAAAGCCATCCTTCTGTCTCTCTTTGGTGATGTTAGGTCTTTCCCAGACAGAAGGTTACAGCCCATATGGGCACCAGAAATAGGTTCTTCAGTATCTCAGTGCCCTGGAGTGTAACATGAGGGCCAGCTTGTTGGGGTTTCTGTCCCGCCCGGTAACCCACAGCCGGCAAGCCCCAAAGAAAATCACACAGAGATCTCCATAAGTTATA
>LOEQ01000165.1:83289-93521 GCA_001685075.1 Bramus lutescens
CACAGACAGAATATTGTATACATAATAAATAAATAAATATTTTTTAAAAAAACAACAAAAACACTATTCCTCATTCATTTGAGAGTAAAACACAAATATTCACTAAATGAGCCCCCCCAAAAAACCAAACATGTGTATGGACAGGTTTGTAGGTTTTGTTTCAGTTATGCCAACAGAAATTATTTAAATAAAAAAGATGAGTTAAATAATTCTAAAAGTAATGTTGTGTCAAATATGCACCATGAAGACACATTTGTGGTTTCTGTAGAGAAACTTGAGATTCTCTGTATGGTCTGGCATGTTGTAGCTACATAGGCAAGGCACTTTGGTAGATAGTCTGTAAAGACAAGCGTCCAGGTCAGAGCAGAGGTGATGCCTTGTCCTTATCACTGCAAATTTTCAACAAAATGTGCATTGCTGCTATGACATTTCATTTTCTTTTAAAATGCTTTACATGACATCTTCAGTTTTTACCTTTTAAAATTGTAGCTTACTTTATTCAAAGATGGGTTTCAGTGTAGCTGGTAAAGGGAACTTTCAGTTCTAGACTTGGCTGTGGAACTTTAATACCCGTTTCTTGTTATGGAGGGCCCATTGGTAGCTGGATCCTGTCCCTCAGAAGACAGTGAAAGTTGCCAGGCCCTGGTCTCCAGGAAACTTAGGTTCTACTGAGGAGGAAGAGGAGAGGGAGGGAGAGGAGAAGGACATTCAGTGCATCTAAAATTAGTACAAAATACAGCTGTGGTCACCAGAGACAGAGCATGTCATGGGGCATGCATTAAAAGGCTATTAAGTCCACCTGAGATTGCCTGTCTGCTGCATGCAGAGAATGGACATAGCATTCCTTGCCTCCAAGACCCAGGCTCTCTGTAGTGCTTTGATCAATGCTAGTCCATCTGGTCTTAGTGGAATCCCCTACTGTTTCTCAGTGTAACCCTGAGAGGCCAGAATGACCGACATGTCTGTGTTATCTCTTACAGTTTTCAGTGAAGAGCCACACTCCAGCCTCTACTTTGTCAATGCATCGCTGCAAGAGGTAGTCTTTGCAAGCACGTCGGGGACGCTGGTGCCCTGCCCGGCTGCAGGCATCCCTCCTGTGACTCTCAGATGGTACCTAGCAACGGGCGAGGAGATCTACGATGTCCCCGGGATCCGCCACGTCCATCCCAACGGCACTCTCCAAATTTTCCCCTTCCCTCCTTCAAGCTTCAGCACCTTAATTCATGATAATACTTACTATTGCACAGCTGAAAACCCTTCAGGGAAAATTAGAAGTCAGGATGTCCACATCAAGGCTGGTGAGTACCCCTCTTCTTTGGGTCTACTTGGGAGGAGAACGACAGAATGACTGAGGACCTGGGGACCTCATCAGCTCATGTGGTTACTGCTGATGCTGATGGTTGCAGTATTCCGTCACTAGATTTTAGTGTCCTGGAGCCCTGGAACTAAATCTAGAAAAGAATATTTTGTGAGCAGGGAAAGAAGACTCTGTGTATAGGAGTTGCCTGCTGTGCAAACATTAGGACTTAAGTGTGTATTCTACCACAACATACAAAAAAGGCCAGATGTGGCCTTATCATTGTAACCCCAGCACTGTGAAGGGTGGAGACAGAGAATCTCTGTAATTTTAAGGCTGTCAGCCTAGCTCTGGGTCCATAGCACTGTGAGGCGTGGAGACAGAGGATCTGTGATTTCGTAGCTGTCAGCCTAGCTCCAGGTTCACAGGATGGTCTCTGTGGTTTCATGGATGCCAGCCTAGCTCAGGGTTTACAGAGAGACCCTGCTGCATGAGGAATAAGGAAGGAAGTGATAAAGCAGGACCTGATGCCCTACTGCTGACCCTGTGCCGTGAGTGCATGTATGCATCCACATATGTCCAAATGTTACACTCATGCACTCACATGAATCTAATGGTTGTCAAGCCCCATGCCAACTTTATTGTATTTTTACATTATGGTATTTTGACTCATGTTTTCAGTGCCTTCTCCCTGTGCGTACTTCTATCCATTTTCCTGCTTGTGTATCTCCTATCTCACCTAGAGGGAGGGGAAAGGGAGAGACATGAAGGCCACTGTTTGAGCAGAAAAGAAAACAGACATAACCTAAATGCATGCTGCGATGGAAAGAGAGTTGATCTAATAGTCTCAGTTTCTCATTGATATAAAAAAAGCTGTGTTTACATTCCTGATGGCATTACACACTGCTGAAATGTGTCCTTTTAATAACATATCGCATCTTTTAAAACTCATTCTTGTTACAAAGTCAGCTCTGAGATTCTGACTGAGATTCACAGTCTGCATGTGATTACTTGGATACAAACAATCATAGCTTCAGCAGTGACTCACACTGCCAACTCCTCAGCTCCCAAACCTACAAAGAACATACTTAGAAAAAGCAGAAGATTGGCTTTAGTCAGGAGCTTGGAGCATGATATATGTCAAATCGCTAAAATAAAGCAAATGGAATTTGGGTATGGACCCCATAGCCTGACATCCTGGATGCCTTCGGCAGCTGAGCATATTAGCGAGGTGCTAAGGGCATTTATTTATAGTCTACAAAATACAACTGTAGAAAGGCATGGAAGTTCAGATAGCTTTCCCTGTGTCTGGATCCATGATTTCTGACTTGGGTTTTCTGACAGACAGACAGTGCTCAGTGTTCACTTGTTTTTAGTGTTGAGTGTGTGATGGGTGTATGTACACTGTGCATTTGCCCTGACCTTTACATTGGGTGTCTTCCTCAGTCACTGTCCACCTTATTCTCTAAGATAGAGTCCCTCAGTGAGCCTGAAGCTCATCTGTTTGAGTAGGCTAGCTGGGAGTGAGCTCCAGGTATCTGCCTGTTTCTGCTCACCCTCTAACCCCAGCACTGGGATTATAAGGCTGTGCTGCCATATCCAGCATTTACATTGGTTCTGGGGATCCCAGCTCGGGTCCTTATGCAGCAAACACTTCCACAGAACCAACTGATTGTGCAGCTTTGAAGAGACTGATGTGGCACCAGAGGGCCTGGTGCCCCTTCTGCATTGTTGCATGGTTGCTATTAGTGACATTGAAACATGGACACCTGTGTCTCCATACCATCTTTTCTTATTTAGTTTTGCTTCCTGTTATGAATACATCATGCTTGCCTTAATCCTTTGTTTCTATTCATTTAATTATTCTTCAGTACTGGGGATTGGACTCAGGCGCTCTCCCATGCTGAGCCACCCCTCCAGTACCACTGTAATCTTTAGAATGTTTATTGAATGCTTGCAAATGCTGCTCCCCTGTCTGTAAAGACAGAGCCACATGGTCCTTCAAGGGCGGATGAGGGAGCGAGGTGTCGGCTCTGACAGTGGGGCACAGATTGGAGCTGGAGGCATTCCCTCACCTTTGTCACCTGTCAATCAGAGCTGTTCCTCTAGGCTGATGTTGGTGTTATTCTAGAATGACCCATTGCACCTACATTAATCCTTTTACAGCATGGAGTTCACATTCTCATTAATTTCCAGTCATTTATTTTATTTCATTTTTAAATTTATTCTTTTAACATTTCATATGTGTATATAATGTATTTTGAGAATATTTGTCCCACCCCATTTTTCTCCCAATTCCTCCTGGATGCACCCCAACATCCTCCTTCATGTCTTTTTTTTTTCATAACCCACTTAATCCTATTGGTGTTGCCCATATATGGACCTGTCAAGGGTCATCCTCTTGAGCATAGCCAACCTATCATAGACCACACTCTTGAGGAATGCCGACTCTTCCCTCCTCGAGTAGCTATCGGCTGTCAAAGTCTCCTCAGCTGTAGTGGGCTGGTGGTTGTGGTCCCCTCCCCTTCCATGCTGAAATATTAGGTGGCTTGATCCTGTGTATGTTGGACAAAGGCAACCGCAGTCACTTTGAGTTTGAGTGCCTCACTGAATGCCTCATCAACTTGCGTTCATAGTTCTGACATAAAATGCTTCTTTGTCCAAAGACTGGGTGTGCAGGCACTGGGTGCACATCTGTGTGTGTCAGTTAGCAAATAGCATGAGTTGTGGGAAGCTCAGGACAGTCAAACATGTCCAAATCATGCTTCCTCCTGAGCAAACGGTGGCTAATGGCATTAGCTTATGGCCCAGGTGAAGTAGCAGGAGCTTTTTATCTGAACCAACAACAAAGGAAACGCCTGGAAGATACAAATGTAGAAACCCACAATTCCCCATTCTGGGTCCTGCAGGAGCGAGAATCAACCAGCCTGGGATTAGCTTCTATAATATCCCATATTTCCTGATGGAGGACACAGAAACACACAGGTTGATACTCACAGGTGTGCAAGCAAGAGCTGTGGTGAGAGCTCTGGTCCTTCAAAGGGGACAGACAGCAATGAAGAGTCTCTTCTGTTTTAACGGTTAGCTGGGCTCTTCTGAGTCCTGCCTTCTAAACTAGACTCTACCATGGCATCTCTTATGTATTGTCCTAGAGTCTAGTTTCAGCAGGAAGCCCGCTGAACCATTCCTGGATATTTGATCAAGTTCCTGATCACCGCTACTCGTGCCGCACTTAATGTATACATTTTTGGTGTGCTTGTTAGCAAGAATAGCACTATGCTAGTTCAGGAAGAACTTACCTACTTTGATGTCTCTTCGTACTAATTTTATATCATTTAAAATATAATTGAACATTTAAGCAAAGATGATACCCATGTCTTATGTGGTATGTAGAAGGGAAATGTCTGACAGCCAGAGCATTAAAAGCTAGCATAGAGTCAGGAAAATCTAATAATACAATTATATTACTAAGTGTGTCATGACATAATACCCTCCTACTAGGGATGGTGATGAGTTAAAGATATATACTGTTAACTCTAAAGAAATAGTAAAATAACTAATCAGAGAGTTATGGATAATAAGGCAACCAAGAAGGAAAATGGTAGTTTGTTAAAAAAAAAATGCAGTCTAAAACTTGAGACTGAAGAGATGGCTCAGCAGTTAAAACACTGTTGTTACAGAGGACCTGGGTTCTGTTCTCAGCATCCACATGGTAGCTCACACCACTGTAAAATCTCCTGTCCCAGGGGATTGAATGCCCTCTTCTGGACTCTGTGGTCACTGCACACACTTGTTTCATATTGTAAGTGCATGTAAAACACCCATGCATTTAAAAATATACAAATATAAACAATATTTTAAAAGACGATAAGAAAAACAAAGCATATATAAGTAATGATAAAGGAATCAGAGAATAAAACAATGAAATAAACGTAAGGATATTCAAGGCCAGAGCCACATGTGATTCAATCACAAGGCAGAGATTGCAAGACTGTATTCAACACTGTGTAAGAGAAATCCCCTTGAAACAAAGACACGGAGAGTTCGTTTATCTCTTACCTGGGGCTTAACTAAGTACCTGGAGTCACAGACTATTTCTCAAAGATATTTCTTTAGCTCACACTTTTGAAGGCTGCAAGTCCAAGATAAGATGGCTGCACCTGGTGAGGGCCACTTAACTGTGGCAGAAGATTAAAAGGGGGCACTGCTACATGGACAAGCAAGGAGTTTACATGTCAGGCCAGGTTTATTATCATAGTGACTTGCCCTCGTGGGAATTGACTGGGCTCCCACAAGAAGCACTTGAATCCCTTCTAGAGGCCATACCACTGATAGCCCAACCACCCCCCACTATGACATCTCATTAAGCTTCTAATGCCTGTCATCACCATCACAGTGGGGAGGAAGCTGCTGGAACATGGATCTTCAGTGGGAACACTTTCGTCATGTCCAAGTCACACCAGATAGATTCAAAATAGAAGGGTAGGGGAAATACCATGGTCATCCAGTCAAAACCAGGTAAACCACTGCCAGAAAGGGCAGATTTCATGTTTATTGTCAAGCAAGTATGTTTTCTATCTAAGAATAACACACAGCTAAAAAGATCATTTCGTAAGATAAGAGGATAACTAAGATGGTATGACTATTGTGAGTTTTTCTTTTGCATCTGATAACAGAACAATAGAAGCAAAAACAGAACAAATAGGAATAAAGAACCCTTGAATGAGATTCCTGATCAACTTGGTCAGCCCATATTTAAATAAAGAATGGTCTGTCTAACACATGCATACATTCTCTTCTGGAATACACAGACAATTACTGCCCATAACATCCTGGGCAGTAGAATAAATTTCAAATTACCCTTAAGTCATATAGCATGCTATTTGATCAAAGTCTAATTTAATTAGAAATTAATTACAAATCTCTGTGAAATGACCAAATATTTGGATACAAAATATGCTTCTAAATGATGTATGTATTAGGGTAGAGAGATAACTCAAGGATCTAGAGTGCTTCGTGCTCTTTCAGAGAACTGGTGTTTGGTTCCCAACACCCATGTCAGGTGTTTCATAACGACCTCTAACTCCAGCTTCAGGGATCCAACACCCATTTCTGAATTCTGTGGGTATCCACATTCAAATTCTTAGACACATAGGCACACATAAATAATAATAAACAATGATCTATGTTTCAAAAAAACACAGAAGAAAACCTAAAGTTTGCACAATAATAGAAATTTGTATCAATCTCAGACACCAGAGAAAGTTAAAAAGGCAGGGAGTAGGGGATCTGGAGAAGGGGCCAAGTGCCCTGGAATGCCACTTTCTAGCTCTCCTGGATTGTTGTAGGGAGACCGCTTGTTCGTTCCTGACTGCCCAGAACCGAAGTAATCAAACAGAAACTGTATTAATTAAATCACTGTTTAACCTATTAGCTCATGCTTATTTCTAGCTCACTCTTATCTCTTAAATTAACCCATTCTATTATTTTATATTTTATCACGAGGCTTGTGGCTTTTCTGCAAGGTTCCAGTTGGCATCTTGCATCTTTCTCCTCTGGTGGCTCCATGGCGGCTCCTCGACTCTGCCTACTCTCTCTATGTATATTTCTCTTCCAAACTGGCTATATTCTGTTAAGCCATTGGCCGAAAACAGCTTCTTTATTCATTTTCCAATAAGAGCAACATATATACAGAAGGACTCCCCACACCACTGGACTCAGTTGTGATTACCCACATCTGACCTGTAAGATCATGTTTTAGAAGGGAAAGAGGCTCTAAAGGCCCCACCTGTCCTGAGAATCTATTGGCAGTTAACAGTTGCTGGAGAAGGGAGATACATTTTTCTTTAGTATTGTAGCGACTGGGAAGAGGCTCGTGTTCCTGTAGTAATATCTCACACTCCTGTAAGCAACCCTAGTGAAATGCATTGGGTCACCAGGGAAATGAGACATGCAAACGTCAAAGGGAGTTGGGAAAAGTAGGGACTAGGATAAGAGAGGATAATAGGGTGAATATGAACAAATATATCATGTGCATGTATGAAAATGTAATGGGACCCATTAGTGTGCATATTAATATATTAATACAAATGTTACTAAAATAATTGGGATCTTACCAAAGCAGTACAGAATGCATAGCTCTGAACACCTATGATATTACATATGAAGAATGGTCTTAAAAGGTAATCTCAGTTTCCATCTTAAATATAAAGAAGAAGTTAGAAATATAATCAAAAGCTGGGCAGTGGTGACGCATGCCTTTAATCCCAACACTTGGGAGGCAGAGGCAGGCAGATCTCTGTGAGTTCGAGGCCAGCCTGGTCTACAAGAGCTAGTTCCAGGACAGGCTCCAAAGACAGAGAAGCCCTGTCTCAAAAAACAAAACAAAACAAAAAACCAACCAACCAAACAAACAAAAACAAAAAAGAAAAGAAATATAATCAAAGAAAACAAAGGCTTGAGTAGAAACAAAGAGAAGATGGTTTGGAAGCATCAGAGGATCCCATGGAATTAGAAGTGGGTTCTTTCAGAGGAGGAGATAAAATGTACACACTGCTGGTCAGATAGAAGAAGAAAGTGAGAAAGGGTTTGGTCTCCATATTGAGAATAGAGGAAGTGACTTCTCTACACTGGGAAAGACATCCGCACATGTTTTAGAAGTATTAAAATAATTATGGGTGAATATTAAAAACAAATATATATCAATAAATATAACAACATTTTTGAAATGAACAATTCCTCTAAAGACTCAAAATCTCAAAACTCACTTGAGAATTAAAGAATTAAATTTGTGGATAAAAATTTCCCATGATAAAATTTAAGGATCATATGACTTCAGTTTGACATCTAATAAACATTTAAGACAGAAATAATAAAAATTCTAAGGTGATTATTCCAGGAAATTGAACAAGAATTAATATTTCCTCAAGTCATTTTAGGCTAGTATTACCCTGATTCAAATATGACACATATATTGTGAGAAAATACTATAAAAAAGTGTCTGTCAAATGTGGATATAAAATTTCTTAAACTTTTAGCAAATTGACTCAAATAATATATAAAAGATACTCCATGCAAGGAGCATCTCCAGATGTCAAGGATGGCTTCAGATTTGAACATTGATGAGTTAATCCACTCTATTGCCATATTAAAAAATGAAAACAAGTAGATCATTCCATGTGATGAAGAGAATTGTTATAAAGTTCCACATCTCGTGATTAGGAAGCAGAAATCTCAGAAGACTTGAGTAGGTGAGAGTTTCTTCATGCTAGCAAAGGCAGAAACCCAGGTCTGCTTAATGTCAGGAATGTTGGTCAAAGAGGAAATGCTTCCCCATGGGTCAGGAACACCACTAGGTTTTGTTTTAACCCTTTCTTCTTTGGAAGTTGTAGGCAGAGCAGTGTGACAAGAAAAGCAATAAGATGTTTCAAAGACTGAAATTTTGGATGGGGACTGGATTCAGTGAGCAAAGTTTGCTGTGCCAGAATATGAAGACAGATGTTGGGATTGCTGCGGCATGTCCAGTGGTGTGGCGGCCACTTGTAATTCAACTGGGGAGGTGAGGTGGAATCTCCAAGGCAGGCTTAGCCAGTGAGCTCTGGACTCATGTAGGGACCCTTCCTTGATTAATCAGACAGTGAGAGATTGAGAAACATTCCAGATGTCAACCTCATGCCTCCACATGTCTATGCACACACATGAACATGAACATATATCAAACAACCACACATATACATACAATACACCTTACTTCCTCCCCCAGTTAAAAAATTACTCATACTTCTTTGTCAGCATAATCATGAATATGTAAAAATCTAATATGATCCATTAAAAAAAACTACTGGGGCTAATAAATAGGTCTGTCAAAACCATGGTATTGAGCTCAACACAAGAACAATCATTAGACAGTTTATAAGTACTATTTACAATAGAATCAAAACCAAGAAATACTTAGGAAAATATCTCACCCTAAACTAGAAAGAATATTACATATAATTCCAAAAGCTTGCAGCAACTAAAGGAGACAGAAATAAAAGGAGAAATAAAAAATTTTTTCATGAGCTGGGGATTTGTTTTTAAGATATCGCCTCTTTCCAAAATGCCTACGAATTCAAGAGAAGTCTCAAGTGGCCCAGAAGGCTTTTGAGAAATAAAAATCAAATTGATTCCAAAACACAAATAGAAACATAAAGGATATAGAATGGTCTAAACAATCTTTGATGGGGAAGTTCAGCCAATCATATTTGGCTAGGGCGTGGCCTCCTGGGGCCAGGGAAGATAAACTTGGACATCCAGGTGCACTCAGCCCTCTCTTCTTCTTTGCATGCGCTAGACCCTGGTCATGTGAGTTCACCATTTTCCAGTTATTAAACTAAATCTGTTATATTGAACTGGTCTGGTTAATTTTAACTTACTGGTCTACCATGCCCATTAATTGGCGACCAACACGGGGCTTTTTTGGACCCTTTAAGGCTCTAATTACCCACACCAAATCGCATGCCCTCCACCGCACACAACGAAGGGACCTAAGAGCCAATTCACGCGCCTCAGGTCTCACACCCGTTCAGCGCACCGCGCCATTGGCTCTGAGTTCAGGAAACCGAAGGCCGGTGCCACCGCCCGCCCTCACTCAATGCTTCCAGCCGATGAACAAATTCGCTAACGCTTAGCTGCTGCCCGCCCTCGCTCAATGCTTCCCACCGGAGAACAGATTAATTCAGGCTTCTGCCGCCCGCCTGCGATGAACCTGCCGCCCTGTTCTACAGCCATAGGAGCGATAGATTTTAATATTATGGTTAACTAATCCACACAGCACATGGTCTATGAATTTAACTTTTCAATTTGAGCCTATCTTTCTAACCTAGAGTTCCATGGTAATGAGACACAATCACTCCTGGCAACACCGCTCTACTCCCGAGAGAATGTTGAGCACCAA
>LOEQ01000165.1:100409-123312 GCA_001685075.1 Bramus lutescens
GAGAGAGAGAGAGAGAGACAGAGAGACAGAGAGACAGAGAGATGTGTGAGTGCAGGCATGTCTGTGTATGGTCAGAGAGCACCCTTAGTGTTAGTCCTTACTGTCCAACTTGCTTGAGATGAGTCTGTTCTTTTGTTACTGTTCAGATCAGTCTGTCTGGCCTGTGTGCTTCTCCACCACAGTCTGACATTAGGAGCACTGTGATTATAACCGTGCACTATTTTCTCTAGCTGTACATGGGTTCAGGGTATTTGAACTCAGATCTTTACACTTGCACAGTAAGCATTTCTTGAGTCCTCTATTCATTTCTTAATTGCCTTTACACCTGGGTCTTCACAAGACTAAGAGACGCTAATCCCTAGAATCTGCCCCTCCTCATCCAGGAAGCCCATGTCCCCCCATGGCCTTCTGATGCTCTCCGTAGGGGCCCAGTTCAATATCTCCAGTTAGACTTCTTTAGGAGGTGCAGAGTGCAGCGTATTGCTAATGAAGTGGATGTTTAGCTAGGTGATGAAAGACATGAATACATTTACTGATTTCTTTCCACTGCCTGCACTATGCGGTTGGCACAAAAGGGTGTGCCATGCCCTGTGCATTAGAACATCATCTTCTTGGCTGGAATGGACTCGTTGTCTATGCGTCTTAACAAGGATCCTCTCTCTGCCTTCCAGTTTTACGGGAGCCCTATACAGTCCGTGTGGAGGACCAGAAAACCATGAGAGGCAATGTCGCGGTGTTCAAGTGCATTATCCCCTCCTCGGTGGAGGCGTACGTCACTGTCGTCTCATGGGAGAAAGACACGGTTTCACTTGTCTCAGGTAGGCTGAGCATTATCGCCTGTCATGAGGCTGCTTCAGAGGTAGGAATTGGGCCTCCATTTGTGCATCATAGAAGGAAGAATACCTTGGTTGATTATAACAAAGGGTGAGCCTGCCTTGGTTGGCTCCCTAATATAAATAAGCCTGGTGGCATGCGTGTGGTGGGGTTAACATACCCGCTAGTATATGGTGGTCCACTTCCCATACTTATCGAAGAACTGGCTAATTAAGGGACATTAATTACTTGTACTGTTCACACAGCCCTAACTTTTATGGGAAAATTGTGATTTTATTTTTGCTTTTAAAAATCAGGTAAGTTGAGTATTGTGTCCCTGAGACACTTCAGTGATACAGGTGTGCTAATATTCTGGAACTGGGGTGCAAGCAGAAGCCTTGGTTTCTGTTCCGTTGGTCCTTTCAAATGTGGCAAGAGTAATGTTGTATCACTGACTTTGGACTCGCCGCTTCTATTGAGAATCTATGTTCTATGCAGAAATGGATGTTCCTATGGACATAACTTTTGGGTCTGTACTAGGTGTCTAGAAGTGCCAGGCCAGCTCAGTCTGTGGGAGATCACAGTTTATCCACTGCCAGCAGTGTTGAAGTTGGCTTCCTTTTTTAAAATTTTTTTTATTAAAAATTTCCACCTCCTCCCCTCCTCCCATTTNCCTCCTCCCATTTCCCTCCCATCCCCCCCCACTTCCCCTCCCCCTCGCTCTCCAATCCAGAGATCAGTCAGGACAATGGCACTGGGTTTTGATTCTACTGAAGTTGGCTTCTTGCCCTATGTTCTTGACCTGGAAAGGTCAGCTGGGCATAATGACCAGTTTTCCCATCTTGTGTCTCCTTTCATGGTGACTTCTGGTGTCTTAAAAATGTGTTGCTGCTGTGGGGAATAATTCTGATGCATGGTATGTTGTTACATGCAGGAAGCAACTTCTTTGCTCTCTGTGGTCCCCATGAAATAGGACAAGGAGTGTGCACATATGCACACATGTGCATGTACACACACACATACTAAATACACACAGATATCACACACTTACACTCCCCCACACACGTGCATACTCATCACATACACACACACATGTACACATGCACACACACACTCTCTGACTAGCTATGGCACTCTGTCAGTTCATAGAGACAAGCTGCAGCTCAGCCTGTCATGGAGATGCCTTGTTTTTGTTTCTGCTTCATGATTACCTTGGTGAGATCTGTCAACTTTCATTTTATGTAAAATATCCACTTGAAAGACCCTAGTGAAAATGAAGGTATGTCATCCGGAAAACACACTGGAGAAGATATACAGAATTGCAGGACAGGCAAGAGGATGTAGTTTCGTTTTTTGTTTGTTTGTTTTTGTTTTCATTTACGTCATTTTTTTGTTTGTTGGTTTTCTGTCCTGGGGTTGAGCACAGACATCGTACGTGCTCAGTGAGAATCCAGCCACACAACTTACTACTCTTTTGTGCTTTTCATTTTGAGAAGGGTCTCTATATGTTATCCTTGCTGGCCTTGAACTTTCAATCCTTCTGCCTCAGCTTTGTGAATAGCTAGGATTAGAGGCCTGTGGCACAGCAAGCCTGGCTTCCATAGTAGCTTAGAGAGAACTTGACACCCTCACACTGCAGTGGATGGTAAGTGTTTGCTACAATCCTGATTAATCACATAATCTGTTACAATCTGAGAAATGCTGAGTTTCAGAGATGAATGTGATTGTGGCAATGAGAATGAAGACTTGCCTGCACACCTCTGCACTCCAACATTTGTGGTTTGATGATCTTCATGTTTTCTCCTTGGGAGTCTGAATGGCAAACCGGGATATTCTGAGGCAATCATTTACTGGTTCAGTGTTGAAGAGAAGGGGCTTTCATATTGACATGGTTAAGCCGAGAGTCTCCTGGGAGAGCAAGAAAGGACCCCATGCTGACATTACTAGATCTTGTGTGTCTTGGGAGAGGAAACCTCTTCTTGCTGAAATGGATAGGCAGAATGTATCCCAATAGGAGACTATCTGGGACTTTGCTCACTGTCCCCCTCACTTTGGCCTGAAGATTATTCACCTATCATATAGCAACACATCCGGTTCAGGTCTCAGCATCTTCCCTGGGAGAAGTCGTACTTGGACATAACACCTGCCATCTCTGTTCTTATGTAATTCGTCAAGATAGTCACAAGTCCAGTGAGATGAGGGGATGTGGGCCTGAAAGGAGAGATGGAGAAATGGCAATTGGAAGTTGTCTTATGAAAGAATCCATCAATGATCGGCTATTTGTTTGTATGCCAGCCAGGTAGAGACAGACTCTAGACATTCAGCCTGAATATAGAAGGCCTATAATTAGGCTGATTATCTCATGACTCCATAGCTGTGTTAGGCTCTGTCAGTAGAGTTGGGTGGGAGTGTAGCTCTGTGATAAGATCCACTGGTGCTTATGGGTGCATTGCACCCACTGAGGGGACAAGGTTATGTGGTCAATGGGGTTGACAGAAGCCATTAGCAATAGCCAGTATCTTGATAAATGAGCTAGTTTAGGATGGCTTGGGTGGAGAAGACCTCTGCTTCTCTCTGAAGATAACTCAGGGCACAGGACATGTGAAGCCAGGGCAGCTCTGTGGAAGAACCATGTTGAGGATGAAAAGTGGTGGGGTATGAAGGCTGAGCTGCTGGGATGGCTCCAGATTCTTTGCAAGGGAGACCTTGCACAGCCTGCGGTCCCAGCCACAGCAAACTTCTGAATCCAAGTTTAGCTCTAGAAAAAAAAAAAGTCCCAATGCTATATGCCCTGTTGGTGATCATCAGAAGGTGAACTCACATGTTTCCTGCATTTCATCTGCAAGTCTTGCCAGGTTTGTTTAGATCTATCCCATGCTGCGCTCAGACCAGCTTCCCTTTTCCTGTATCTCCATGGCAGCCTAGGCTTCCAGGGAATTTGGCTGGAGCATCTGTACCAGGCATCATTCCTTTTTGGGGCAGACCACCCAATTTAGTAGCGACTTCTCCCCTGGAGAACCTGGTATGAGTTCCATATCAGTGAGTTGGTTCAGGAAACTGGGTTAGCTTCAGGAAGATGTTAGCTCCTGACATCCAGGAGGGTCCCAAGAGCAGCACCAAGTACAATGCCTCCTGAGACTTCTGGCAAGGCATTCTGGTCTCCAGGGTGCTGTGGAGCTCTCAGCCTTGAACGCCTGGGGGCCACTTGAGTTCAGGGCAGCAAAAGTGCTTTGAGAATGTGAGCAGCAGGTTTGTATACATCTTTGGGCCAAAGGGTCTTTGGACTTTGGAAATGGATATTTGTCTTTCTGCAAGGGTACATACATACACACACACACACACACACACACACACACACACGCATGTGCATGTGTGCATACAGGAAGGTGCTTCAGTATACAAGTGGAGGAACTCCCCTTATATCTTATTGGAGGCAAGGTCTGTGGTTGTCCACTATTGCTTTGGCTCTTACTCTAGGCTAGCTGGCCTGTGAGCCTCCATGCATTCTCCTGTCTCTACTTCATCTCTCCATAGGAGTGTTGGTATTACAGGCTTCTATATCCAGCTTTATGTGAGGATTGAAATTCAGGTCCCCACACTTGCGTTGATAGTGCTTTGCTTACTGGATGTCTCTGTACCCCCAACCCTTGAGAAGTCATTGCTTTTCAATGAAAGGAAACTTGAATCACTGATGCACAGCTACAAGAGGCAGCAAAATGGTGTTTATACCACAGTACATTGCTTTTTTTCACCTTGGCTGAGAAAATAAGAAGAAACAGGACTGGTCCAAGGGACTCTGATAGGAGCATCTGATGTGACTGACCCAATGGCCTCACTGCATATTGGGCTGTATGCACCAACTTCTTTTTGGGCTGGGATGGGAGTGGGGATAGTGGAGCCTTCAGGTGGCCTGAAGCCCACTCTGAAACAAATTTTGGTTCTCCCCTGTTCTTGAAGTTCCCAATATCCAGGGCATGAATTAGTTCATTTCTTTTGTATTATGTTTGCAAAGCATACTTTGGTAGCCTAAGAGTAGGAGTCCAATAATTACCTCAAGGATCATAATGTCTGATGGCTCCATTGCTGCCACCTGGGCATCTCTCATCCCACATGGCTTCACCTTTGCTCTCAGACTCTGGTACAGTGGATAGCAGGTTAGAGTCTGTGTGTCCAGGACAGGTACATACCACAAACCTGACATCCTTATAAATATGGTGGACTCTGACCTACTGTCTTCTTACACTACTGAAACAAGAACAGTGAGTCATGGGGGATGCCTGCCTGATTTAATGCCCTTTGTCACATCCTTTGTCCTGCAGAACAGCAAAAGCCCTCTGAATATTAATGCAGCCCCATAAAAATATAGTGGTTTGGCTATCAAAGTGCATGGAGTCCTTGCCGCTGCCAGGAACCCTAAGACACAATCCTAGAGAACAATGGCCCTGTCTTTCTTTGTGGGTTTTGTCCCTGATGCCCATTGAGAATTTCCTCCCATGCAGGGAGGCAGTGATGTGGGGGCCTGGCACTCCATCTCTGCCTCTGCTGATAAAGTTGTGAGAGTCTCCCCAGGGGCTCTGGCATACTAACATCAAAGACACAACCAAAGGGGACCAGATTTGGGGAAATGGAGAAAGCAGACACTGTTTGTGCAGCAGCTGCCTCCCTCTGTAGAGTTTTCTAGCTGAAGACCCCTGTTTTGAGATGACCCAAGAGCTTTATCTGATAGGATTGGTAAGTACACGTCTAAGGATGACTGTCTCTCTCCCACATTTGGGATAAAAGGGAACAGTTTTCTATCCCTGTGAAATATAAAATGACACAGACCAGCAGTTTGCATGAAGCCTTTGTGTTTGAAGGGGATAAAACCATGTCTGTCTGTCATAGATAACCCAGGAGGTGACTCTGAGGAGCAGCCCCGTTGGGATGGTTTCTGTCCTAAAGAGCTTAGAGAGTGCAGCATACTGAGGGGCCAGGAGAATGGGCAAAAGGCTTCAGATCACAGATGATGTTGCCAGGGGATGCAGGGAAAGTTCCAGAAAATGGATATTATTTAAGAAAGCCTTTGCATTTTAGGAAGGAAGGGGAAATAATTAAAAGATAGCTAGAGTTAAGCAAACTGGGGGAAGCTTCCCTTTGGCACATTTTATCAAGCTGTGCAGAGAGTAGCTTGGATATTTGTTCTCACTGGGGGTGAGATGCTGGGGTCAAAAGCTGTTCCACAGTGCATGTTCCGTGGCTGCATCTACTATCTGAACACAACAGCTCCTTTCCCAGTGCTGAGAGTTTAGTTTTACAACCAGTGCTGAGTGTTATCAAGGCAGTCTGCTACTTTGCTGTGTAAGTTGCCGTCTCATTGACAACGATGACATTCTGGAGTCGGGTAAGGAGGTCATCATTCATGCAAGGGAAAGGACAAAACTGTCAACAGCAAACCTCATATTTGATTTCAGAGGTGCCAGGGTGAGCGAAAGAAGCGTTAGTGAAACCAATGAAGATTGAGTGGAATGTTCCCGCTTTTATCCATGTATGTTATCTAATTTTACTTACATTGAGTTCCAGCAAATAGGAACCTCTTTTACAGCACAGAAAGTGGCCTCAGTGTAGGGGCTGGAGTCTGAAGGTTTGGGAATGTGGTGTGGGAGAATTGTCTGTATTCTGTCAAGCATATTTTAAATAAACACTGATTGGCCAGGCAGGAAGTATAGGCGGGTCAACCAGACAGGAAGTAGAGGCAGGGCGATGAGAACAGGAGAATGCTGGGAAGAAGGAAGCCCATTCCTCGCCAGTCCAGGCCAGACCACCGAAGAAGCAACATGTGACCAGTCCCAGCTGTGAAAGGTACCGAGCCATGTGGCTAACATAGGCAAGAATAACGGGCTGATATAAGCTACAAGAGCTAATAAGAAGACTGACCTAATGGGCCAATCAGTTTTTATTGAATACCTCTAGAGACACACTAAAAGAAACCCGCTTGCTGGCTGTGGGGAGCTGGGCAGGACATAAACCCCAACAAGCAGGCTCCTTCAAGTTACAGGGATGTGGTGTGTCTGGCCTGCTGGAGCTGCTCCCTGAGAAAGCCCGTGAGGAGGGAGGGAAGTGCTTCCATTTGAAAACTATTAGTTATATTTACCTGAGTAGATTGCTCACTGATTTGGTTGTCTACATTCTGTCACGGCAAGTGTGACGGCAACCACTTGTCATTCTGCTGGGTGTCCTGAGGACCCTGAGATGGGGTCATGTGTTGTCAGCAATTGGGTCCATGTCTTGAACAATCCAGGAGACCCAAAGACCCTGAACAACAAAGCTTCCTTTCAAGAGGAATAACTACTCTCAGTACTGGAAGTTGTGCACTGCAGATCAGCATTCCAAACCAAGGAACCAGAGACAGAAGACACAACCACACTAGTGTTTTTGCAAAAGAGAAAGGAACAGTGAGTTAGCACATTTAGCCTAAGCTGGAGGTTGTCCCAGGAGTGGCATTGGAGGTGTTAATGGTGTATTTGACATGTGTATGGTGTATGTGGGGAGTGATCTAAGTGTTGTGTGTGTGTGCTATGTGTGTATGATGTGTATAACCGTGATGAGTAATACTCAGCAAGGCTCTCTGCAGCAGGCTCCCACCCCTCCTGAATTACTGTTCAGTATTTCCAAGAGAAGATGGCCTTTAGTTGCTGTGCAGAGTACTGGCTGGGTAAAGGGACAGGTGTCTCTCTCTGGTTTCAGCTTCAGCATCTTCAAGTGGGTACTCATGGCTTCCTAGGTCCATAAAGGACAGGAGACTGAAACTCAATGCTGCTTCTCTCCCTTCTTAATCTCTGAAGTCAGAATCAGTCCCCTTCTTAGATAATAGTCTCCAGGATATTCTGTGTATGTGTCAAGGATTCCTAAAATCACACCAACTTTGGCCGCTTGCTAGAACCCAGAAAGCTTTGAATGCAGTCAGCCACACCTATGCTGAGGTTGTTAAAGGAAGGGACTCAGCAGAGAGAAATGTCACAAGGGACAGAGCCAAGAGGATGCCAGGTTAGAGCTCAGTGCCCTCCCCATGAAGGGGCATGGGACAAACCGAATTCTACCAGTGCAAGCCATGGTGGGGCAAGGCTTTCCTGGGCAGGCTGTACAGGCACCTCATCCTGGACGCTCCAGGGGAGGCAAGTATTCAGCACTAACTTCAATTATTTATGCAGTTCAGGCAAGTGACCACTCTCACCAGGAAGGACCCTTTGGAGTCCTTGTTCCCAGAGAATAGCAACTCTATTATAGCTGCTCGCTGTAATAGCAACAATCTTAGAGCCGCTGGGCTGTCTCTCCCTATATCACACAACTTCTTTGTGTTGGTGGCTCAATTGTTTTATATACCCTCACACAATTAGATTTTTTATGTAGCCATGAAAATTACTAAGAAAGTGAATTATATGATGGCTCTAATACCAATAATCCGAATATCCCCAGCCTCAGAAGAGATCTTACTCCAAATGGCTTACCAGACTGGTACCTATCTTGCTCCTCAGTGAACATGTGTCTGGCTTTGGTCTGCCCATTCTACTGTCTCCCTCCCTGGGATGTGTAGATCTTCATGTAAAAAACAGGTGTCCACCTTGGTCCAACAGACCTCCTTTGAACCCAAGCACTTTCTCTAGTCTCCTGTTCAGTTATGAAGTTTTCATTTCAGGAAAGCTGAAGAAAGTGACTGGAGCATTCATAGTCTTGGGCAGGAATGACTGCCGTGTCCTTTGGTAGTTTATATCTGCACGCTAAAATCAGGAGTCATGAGGAAGACTAGGTTAGGCTGTCTACTATAGTCAAAAGCAGACAAACAAACAAACAAAAAAAACCACCTCCAGAAATGGGATTCAAGCTTTACAAATCTACTTTTTGACTAAGACTAATTTATTCGATACATTGGAAGTGGATGTGAAGGCGTTGCCACTCACGTGATTCGTGCAGGGTCTCACGGAGCACACAGTCCTCATTGCAGACAGAGTCTACTGGGTTCCTGGACTTTTCAACTGCAGTTCCCTCACATCCCAAGAGAAGGAAGTCGCTTGCTAGGGGGAATGAACAATAAATATCGGAGGTGGTTAGAGGTCTAAAGACTTAGAAAAAATAAGTTTTTCTTACCGAGTTCCAAAATGAATGCCAAGCTCTCTGACATTATAAGAGCTTGCTCAGGGCTGAAGTTTGAAGTGAATTCTGTCTGGAGAACTCATTGGCTGCTGACGTCCCCTTTGTGGGATGAGGGAGGGATAGAATATTCTAGCCTCCTCATCCCTGGATGGTGTGACTGTCAGTCATCCAGTATCCAACTTCAGAGAAACAGAAAATGGCCACGTGTGCTGCTTGACTTAGAGCAAAGGGAAGGGCTCCCAGCTGACAGACAAGGACAGCCGATAGGCGATGAGCCATGTTGTTTGGATCACCCCTCTTCAGG
The DNA here is from genome assembly GCA_001685075.1 of Bramus lutescens. NCBI lineage: Eukaryota > Metazoa > Chordata > Mammalia > Rodentia > Cricetidae > Bramus > Bramus lutescens. The sequence continues at coordinate 109,654 of LOEQ01000165.1, forward strand.
TCCCACACTCTTCTGCAGATGCTTCTGCTCTCTGCATGCTATTCACTCTCAATAGTCTGGGTGGAGGGTGGGATTTGAACCCAGAAAAGCCTGGCTCCGTCCTTCTGTGTGATGGGATTCAGTATGTTCATAAAGTAAATGCTTACACTCGGGGCCAGCAAAGAAAGGTGCTCTGTGGGTTATACAATTAGTTGATTCTGGGTCTCTGGCTGTATCTTCCTCTGTGAGCTACCAATGTGGATCCTAAAGCCAACATCAAAGTCCACATTACAGATTGTAGACCAAGCCATGTGATCATAGGTTAGTCACATGACATTTTTATAGTTGTTTCCTCATTTGTAGAATATAAATAATAGGAGCAGTAGCATCATGATTTTTTTTTTGAGACAAGTGCTCATATAACCTAAGCTCATTCCAAACACCATATGTAACCAAGGATGGTCTTCAACTTCTGATCCTCCTGCCTGTACCTTCCAAGTTCTGGGATTACAGGTGTCCATTCCTATGCCCTTTTTATGAGATACTGGGGCTTAAACCCACAACATTGCATATGTTAGGCGAGTACCCTACCAACTAAGCTATATCCCAGCCCCATATCACTATGCATTTTATAAAACAAAACAATACTAATGACTATGAGTAAAGTGTCACAAGTGGAGCTTGACATAAACATTGGTCGTTGTTACCGTTCGTATCAATACTCACCAACTGTGCTTCTGAAACGCACAATAGTTGTCAGTGTGGTATTTGTAAAAAGTGGAAGAGCTAAGATAACTCAAGAAGAGTTGTCAAAATGCAAAGGGTGCGGAGGATGTGGGTGAATGACCTGAAACCCTGTTCTGGTGACCCTGAAGCAATGTTAGGAACCAGCAGGTATACAGGGTTTTATTGTAACAAACGGTTTTTTACTGACTTGATAAATGGGTTTCCTCAAATATAAATTAGATGATGGCCTAAAATTAGCAACAAACTGGCATGAAAGGAAACAGATTTTTTTTTATTTTTTGCTTTAACTGTCATAGGGGATTTAGGGCACAGGTGTACAAGAACACCCTAGAGGCACAGGTTGTTAAGTAGCTCTCCATGGCATCATGTGCACACACCTAGGGGCACAGGTTGTTCAGTAGCTCTCCATGGCATCACATGCACTCCCCAGGCTTCACTGGCAGCCGCATTGCAATCCTACCAGGCAGTCATTCTCGCCATCCCACTTCACAGAGGAGGAAGCCGAGGCCCAGAGAGCTTCAGTAACTCACCCATGACACAGGTAGCATCACCCACTGAGTGCCATTTATAACAGCAACAAGTCTTAAGGAAAGGACTTATTAAAGTAAGGAAGATATTCACAAGTACATGAATCAAGCTGGATTTAGCTCTGTATATTTGATGTATTTAGAGTATTTTACTGCGTTTTCAGAGTATTGTGATTAATGTCTTGGAGAGTATGTTATCTAAAGAAAAGGCAAATACACAAAATTGCCTAAGACAAAGATAAAATCTTTATTTAAAATTGTATTGATATATAATTATACAGATGCATGATGTATAGTATATTTAGATTATATATTGATTGATGATCCAACCAGAAAAATTTGCATATCTATCATAATATCTTGTGTTGTTTTATTTTAACATTTTTATTTAGTATTTGATGACTTTAAAATGTATTAAAGGTATTTTGATTAATTTTACCAACTGTCCCTCTGGTCCCTTCTCCTCATGCTGAAACCCTTCTTGTCAGTAAGTTCCCTTCCTTTGTGTGTATGTATGTGTGTATCACTTAATTTAATTATGGTTTCTTGTGTGATCATGGTAGGTTATTTGTTGGAACATGAAGAAAGTTATTTTCCTTTCCCCACAATTGTTAACTGACGTTAGACCCTCAGAGAGGAGCCACCTTTCAAAAACCATTCCTACATCCATGATAGAATAAAGGGCTCCCCCTTCTACAGTGCAAAGGCTGTAGCCTACCTAGAAGACACCACTTCGCAAACAGCTCCCGTTCTACAGTGTAAAGACTGTTCCCTACCTATAAGACACCACTTCACAGCATTCTTCTCTATCCTCCAGCTTTTGCATTCTTTTTATACCCTCTTCTGTGGAGAGAGGTGTGTGGGCTTGTCCTGTGTCATGGAGTGGGTGATACAATCTCTCGTTTAGGCCTGAGAACTCAATAATCACGTATTTTCATCACTTTGACCAATTATGACTTTGCATTAACTGCCTGCCATATACTACAAAAAAAATGTCTTGACCAAGGCTGAGAGTAGCCCTAGTAGATGGATATAAGAATAAATAGAAGTCAGTTGGATAACATATCCATTTAATAAAACAATCATAATAGCTTCTTATGTGGGGTCTATAATGTTCTGAACCATGGGCTTTTAGCCATGTTACAGTGTCAGACATGAATTCCTTCCTGTGGAGCAGGTATCAAGTCCAATCAGAAAGTGGTTGGCTACCCCCAGAGCAGATGTGCCTCTATCACTCAACAGGGTCATATAGTATGCACACAGGGTCATCAGGAGTGGTTAGCTACCCCCAGAGCAGGTATGTGTCTATTGCTTGACAGGGTGATATAGTGTGCACACAGGGTCATCAGGAGTGGTTGGCTACCCCCAGAGCAGGTGTGCCTCTATTGCTCAGCAGGGTGATATAGTGTGCACACAGGGTAGGAAAGGTGATAACTCTTCTTCTCCAAGAGCTTGAAATATAAATTTTAACTTCAAGACAATCTCTAATCATTCCTTCCCATCCACCAAGCATAGTACATTGGTGTTGGACACAGGGGCAAGTCTTCATGAATATTTATTGAGCAGATTTTGGGTGTGAGACTTCTCTGTCAAAAACATAACAGTGTTTCCCTTTTAAATTATCCTCAATACTTTGAGAAAGAACTTCTGGTTTTCTTTATTTTTTTTCTAAAATATGACTTAATATCACCTCTGTAGAGTGTTGTCTCAGTTGGCAAACCAGAGTCATCTTGGGACTTTGCAGCTGACACCTGCCTCATAGTGTTACTCCATGGGAAAATGGGTCACCCGATTGCCAGTATTCATTGTTCCCCAAGTGAACACTGTTTCCTGTTATTTTCCTGAAATGCCTGTTCTGCCCCTTTTCAGTTTCACACTGTGCTATGTATTAAGTTACAGCACTGAGGGCTAGCAATGCAGCATGGTTGGTAGAGAACTTGCCTAGGATGCATGAAGCCCTAGGTTTGATTTCCAAAACCACATGAATTGGGTGTGGTGGCACATACCAATACTTGGGAGTAAAACAGGAAGAGCAGGAGTTCAGGATCATTCTGTTCTATAAAGTGAGTTGGGGCTAGCTGAGAGTTTTGTCTCAAAAAAAAAATCTAAGTCACAACATCTAATTAAACCACAGCCCACAGGAACCTCAACACATGCCAAGATCTTTAGAGATGCATCATGGCCTTACCCCCATGCACTGGACCCACAGTCATGTCTGCAGTCCTTAGCTGCACCTGTCCCTCCATCTAAGTGATAGATGCCTCTCTGCATGCATGATGCTTGCCCCATGGATCCATGTAACATCACTCAGTGATGGGTGTTTACACCCATGAATGATCATGGGCGTTAAAATTGTAGGATGTCAGTGAAAAGAACATCAGACCAGCTTTATGACCTGGGCAAAGGAGACAGGAGAGGGTTGCACGGCAAGACAAGCACAGGGGGCAGTTGTTTGGCCAGTGGGATGCCTATGAGCCAACGTAAGGATGAATATGGCTCAAGAGCATCCACCCATCTCCCTGCAGGACCATGTTTGTGCTGGAACATTGTGTGAACACGAGGAAAAGATCCAGAGAGTCCAAGCTGCCTGAGCTGTAAGTGCAGAGCAGAAGCACAGCCAGGGCCATCTTGTAGCGATTTCTCTTCTTGTCATTACTCTTAAAATTGTTTCATGACTGTAATTTAAACACGTTGGATGGATAAAACACCAGTGTAACCATGGCCACTTAAAAAAATTACACGATCTATTTACAAAGGGTGTTAGGTGAGGTGGAGATGTGCCAGGCACAATTCACTTAATGCTGGTGAGCCAGCTGTACTAAGGGCACCACAGAGACCAATGGTGTGAAAGCTGTTTCTTTAACAGTTCAGTGAAAGCCACAAGTATCTTATTGAGTCACTTTGGAAATGGATTATAACTCAGAGCTTCAATATCAAGTATTTAAATTATGCTTTGATGGGAATAAAATGTGCTTATATATTTAAGTGTTTTCTAATGTTTCTGTGGATAAAGTGTGTGTGTGTGTTCATGTGCATGAGAGCATGCATATACATGTGTGTTCATGCATGTGTGCGTAGGGTACTCATGGTCTTTGTCCATTTTAGGTGCTGTAATATATTACTCTAGAATGTTTGATATAAAGAATAGGAATTTATTTCTTACAATTCTAGAGAATCTAGGATCAAGGTGCTGGGTAGCCTTACCTAGTAAGGCACCTTGTTGTTCACAGTCATCTTCTTGTTTCCTGCATGATATGAAGGGTTCCTCTGGGGTCCCCTGATGAAGAGTCTAATCAAATAGTCATGATCTTATCCTTTCCCCCAGGTTCCAGCTCTGTTTGTTTCAGCTTAGGAGTCTGGAAGCCCACGGAGGATTTGGCATATGAATTTTCTGTGATAAATGGAAGCCTTCTCAGATTAATGTTTTCTGGGTTTTCTTTGTATGACAGACACATGGGCAAATTATGAGTTCAGTGGAGTGGTGTCTTGCTACAAAACCAATCAGCACCCAGGGGTCATGACTTTTCATACCAGGCCACCCCCTTGGCAAATACNNNCCCCCCCCCATCTCTGCTCCCAGAATGAGTGGAGATTCATGCTCAGGGAAGCCTTGTGTGTAGAGGGCAAATACATCCTTCACTTCTGGCAAAGCAGTCTAGGAACCTTTTCAACTCTCTCTCCTCATAGCTCCCTTACTCTTGCTTTCTGCTCATTTTCTGCAGCGGTCCTTTGTTCTCCTGTACCCGCAGGGTCTCTTTCTACCATTGTTCTTACACCGGGAAAAGAAAGGGCTTTATAAAGAGCCTTCATGGAGTCATTTTCAGACCAAAGATTCTATTAGGAGAGAAAGGCATACTTCCTTAATTAGATGGTGACATTTTTAGTTCTCAGCACCGTTATCCCTTTGAGTTGAAACCCTATCATTGAAAAAGCCAAATGAACTTGAAATTGAGGAGGGCTATTTTCCAGAAGGGAACGGAGCCAGACCAGATACCTTGGTGGAGCGCCAAAGGGCACATGGGCCTAGTTTGCATGATATGTGTCTGCAGTGGTGGTTTCCAAGTGAGCAGGATCTGAAAACAGTATTATCCAAGGATTTGAGGTTCGCAAGATGTCCATTTTCATGTTCTTTCTAGGAATAACGGTGCTGAAGGAGGTGTGGCTTAGCCTTGCAGGTTATATCATCTATGAGAATTTCCTGAATGTGTCCATAACATTCCAGTTGCCAATAAGTCAGTAGAAACAAGCCAGTCAGTGCAGCCCCCACCATCATGGTGTTGGCCACAACTCACTCTGTCCATGGCTCTCTGCAGCAGGCTTCTGTGAACTCTGGGGTCAATTTTAGATGGAAGCCATTCACATCCTACGGCCTCTTTGAAGTGGATGAGTAGCTTTCACTGGGCTTTTTGCATGTGCTCTTTGCAGATCTTGATATGAGAATCAGGTTTGTTTCCACACCCTTGCTCTGTTTCCTGGTTATGATCTGTGGGCATGAAACATGAACACTTGTGCCTTTATCAAAATTGCCAAAATATTTTTTGCAAGTGCCTTAAAAATGACAAAACCTTGATTTTTTAAATTTATATATATATATGGCTGTTTTGCCTGCGTCAATTTCTGTGTACCACTTGTGTTCCTAGTGCAGGTGGTGGGCAGAAGATCCTCTGGAACTAGAGTTATATAGACAGTTGTGAGCCTCACTGTGGGTGCTGGAATCAAACCCAGGTCTTCTACAAGAGCAGCCACCTCTTAACCACCGACCCACCTCTCTACCCGTTACAAAACCTTAATAAACAATCAGAGCACAGAAAATCTTTACAAGGAAAATGATGGAGCTGGCAAGTTGATTTCACACGTCTCAAAGTTACATTTATGACGTCTCCCATACGTTCGCAGATCTTGCACCTGCTTCCTTGTTCCTCATCTCTGAAACCTTAGCTCTAAGCCGAAGCTGCCTTCATTCAGGTCCGCTGATGTGCATCCTCTAGGTGCTCTTGTGGGCAGTCATGCAAAGCAGAATGGGGGAGGATACTGGTGGGTGATGAAAGGTAGGTAGGCTTATCTTGGAAGCTGCTCACATTGAGGAGGCAGAGTCTAGACTTCATGTTCTACCCACCTGGATAAAAGGAAGGGCCGACATTCTGGAGATGGGCTTGGAATCTGTGGTGGTGGTTTAGCAGACTTCTCTGTATAATCCTGGAGAGATGGCTCAGTGGGTAAAGCGCTTGGCACAGAAGCACAAGGATCCAGATTCCGATCTTCAGCACCCACAGGAAAGCTGGGCGTGTGACATTAGGTGACAGGTACATCTCCGAAGCTGACTGGCCAGCCAATAGAGCCAAAACAGCAGTTGCCAGGTTCTATGAGAGACTCTCAAAATTTAAGAAAGGGAAGTTATTGAGGAAGACACCTGAAAGGCTGACCTCTGACCTCCATATATACTCTTACGACCCTTGTGAGGGAGTATACCCATTCCATGACTATAACACACACATACTCATACACCACACACACATATACACATACAACATACACACACACGTCTATACCCCACAAACACACTCAAATGCATGTATGCAACATACACACATACATACTCACATGTATACACCACACACAAACACAAATATTCATGCACCACACACATATGCATACAGCACACACATGCATATAATACACACACACAAATAGATCAATTAAAAGGAATCCTAGTTTACTTTCTATTGCTGTGATAAACACCATGACCAAAAAATGTAAGGAGGCAAGCGTTCGTTTGGCTTCTGTGTCCTGATCACAGTCTATCACTGAGGAAGTCAGGGCAGGAACTCAGTGCAGGAAACCTGGAGGCCGGCCCTGAAGCAGAAGTCATGAAGAAATGCCGCTTTACTGGCTTGCTCCCATGCCTTGTTAAGATTAGGGCTTTCTTATAGCATCCATGACCATCTGCCCAGGGGTAGCACCATCTATAGTAGGGCTGGGTCCTCCAACATCAATCATTTATTAAGAAAATGCCTCATAGGCTTACCTACAGGACAGTCTGATGGAGGCAGTCTCACAATTGAGGCTCCCTCTTTCCAGATGATCCTAGCTTGTGTCAAATTGACTTTAAAAATACTAACCATCACTAAGGGTAATTATGCCTTTTCAGGTTAAATAAGTAACCAGGGAAGTTGATAGTCACATAAAGATATAGCTGAGGAATAGTATGAAGTGGTGACATAATAGCTCATAAACAACCTTATAATCATAAAATCTTATCCTTGTGCAGGCAAAAGAATGTGACTGAGCTAGACATGGTGCTCATATCCTTTATCTCAGTACGTAGGAAGCTGAGGCAGAAGGATTGCCATCTACATTGAGAGTAGACCTTGTCTCAATACATCAAAAAGAAAACACACGAGAATGTGATTGATGAGCCAATTTGGGTTAGTTTTATCACAGCCATATACTGAAAACAGCGAGCCACAAGGACATGAAAAATCAATTGTAGATGTAGAAATGGAAACCATAAGAACATTTCAGGAAGACTATGGTGTGATTTTCCTGGACAGTGTAGCTGTTAGCTCTGTGGGGTCTGAATGAAATGTGTCTGGGCAGGAGCTTCAGCACCAGGGCTGGCTTGGTGTGCTGATGCTGGGAGCAGTGGTTGGAGCATGGTGTGAACTCAGAGAATATTTTCTTATTGAATACATGGCAAGGTCTGTGTGTGCTAATTACTCTCTGATCATCTGGTGTAGGAGATTAGACTAATCACACCATACTTGTAGACACACACTGTTCCCATGTCTCTTTATCACAGGGTTGCTGATCACTGAGCTTTGGGTTTCTAAGTGTTTTCTATTCCAGAATAAATAATTCAAGCAGATTATGGAGATGAGCCACAAAAAACAGAGGGGTGGCCCAGGAGATGGCTCAGTTAGTAAAGCCTTTGCATTGTGAGCACAAGGGGATCCAGGTTCGATCCCCCAAACCCATGTAAAAAGCTTGGTGTGACAGCACCTACCAGTTTTCCTGGTGCCGGGGAAGTGGAGACAGTCTTGTTGACCAGAGCCTAGCCTGCATGGTAACCTCTGTGTATGTACAATTGCACATGAGTGTGCACCCACATGGAAACAAACATGGGCACACATGAAGATCAGATGAAGTCATGAAAGGGATCTTGAAAGCGCATAAAAGAAGAGACTGATAGAAGTTATCAAGCTTGCTGTCTGGCCCTGTGGTGCTCAAGCCACAGCAGGGTCCCCATTGCAATGCAAACCTTTCTTACTGCCCCCCTTCCACTTTAAGATTTCTCAGCCCTTGAGACTGTGGATGAATGAACCCCCTTTCTTTGCAAATTACTCTATCTGTAACATTAGGTCATAGCAACACAAAGCAGATGAAGTTAGCATTCATATAAATACGCATTCCCTTCAGGTTCACCTATGGCTCTGCAGAGATGTGGTTGGTGTGGTAAGGCATGTATTGGCTCATTACAACAGTGTGCTGCTTTAATCATGCATGTACAGATATGGAGACAGGGACATCCCAGATAGGACTTGACACATAGGAACAAAAGCTTGGCTTAGGATATAAATGTGCCATGTATGCAGAGACTATATCCTGATTATATTTAGATCAAACAATACACATCAACCTAAAAACACACAAGTACTGTGGTTGTTATTTGGGTTTTTGTTTTGTTTTCCACATGATTTGGGCAGTAACATATTACAAAAGACTCTTGTTTCTACATGTATTTTAGTTAGGGTTTCTATTGCAGTGAAGAGACACCATGACCATGACAACTCTTATAAAGGAAAGCATTTAATTGGGTGGCTTACAGTTTCAGAGATTTAGTCCTTTATCATCATGGTAGTACTTGTGGTGTGCAGGCAAATGTGGTACTGGAGAAGACGCTGAGAGTCCTACATCTTGATCCACAGGTAACAGGAAGTGAACTGAGATGCTGGGTGTAATTTAAGCATAGAAGACCTCAAAGTCCCCCCACCATGACACAATGACACATTTCCTCTAGTAAGGTCACAACTCCTAATAATCCACTCTATATGAGTTTATGGAGGCCAGTTACATTCAAGCTACCACTATATGATAAGTTAAAACAGAATTATTAGCTCATGGATATTCTTGCCGTGACCCACCTGAAGGTCTAGCAACATCAAGGGTTAGCAGAGACCCTCATGGGAAGAGAGTTCACAGGAATATCCCTCTGACTTGCTACTTCATCTCACTGCTCTTGGATTTCCTTTGGGTAAATAGAACCTCAGCAGGGCAAATGTGGTTCTGGGCTCAGCAACAGCTCTGTGCCTTAGGGGCATAAGTTCTCTTCCAAAGACTCAGAGCTGGTCCACATCACACCTCCATCTGTGAATGAGGGACAGAGTCCTGGTTCTCTCAGGCTCCTTTAGCAAAGACTGGAGAATCAAGTGACAGACACCTCTCAGCTGGATGGGAAGGCTGCAAACAGGTCAGATGCAGCAGGTTCATGTCCTCATGTTCTAGTTAGAGGTGTTCAGTAGCAAATGACCTCTCATGATTCACCCGAGTGCCTCCCCTTCTAAGCTTGCTCTTCCCATTCACCCCCACCCCAGTGCATTACACTGGACAAAGACTGTCAATCTATAGCACACCATAACACTGCGTTTCCATTGGTTGCCCTACCAGAGTACTAAGTGAACCCTAGCTCTATGTTCAGAATGATTCTACCTAATATCTAATTTTCAAATGTACATGCAGTGGGAGAAAATAGATGAGACCTGCAGATCCTTGCTGACAATAATCTTTTTTAAGGATTTATTTTATTTTATTTATTTTATGTGTATGAATGTTTTGACTTGACGTATGTGCCTGGTATCTTTAGAGTCCAGAGGAGGGTATCACATCCCCTGGAACTGCAATTACAGGTGATGCTGAGTTCCATGTGAGGGCTAGAAACTGAACCCAGGTCCTCTGGAAGAGCAGCTCTTCTTAACTGCTGAGCCATCTCTCCAAACACAGGTGACAATAATCCTGATAATAGACAGATAGATCACACAGACACACACAGAGAGAGAGAGAGAGAGAGAGAGAGAGAAACACATGCACAAAATATAAATAAAATGTAATAAAAACATTTCTTTTAAAGGTTCCAGAATTAAACCTTCCAAGGAGCCAATGAGAACTTTGATAGCTTGAGTCAGTTATTGCTTGTATACCCAGCAGGCTGTATGTGGTACCTATATAAAGCAAGAACTTGAAGCTAGCTAGCCTGGGCTCTACAGTGAGTTCCAGGCTAGTATAGACTACAAAGTGAGACCCTTTCTCAAGTCAAAACAAATAAAAAATAGAAAAGTCAGTTTTCTTCCTAACCTGAAAATCATACTTTAAATGACTGAATTTCCCATTTTAATTAGGAACTCTTTCCAGCAGAGATGCTGTCTTTACGCTTTGCTCCTGTAGCCCAGCACTAAGCAGGTCTTCAGTGTCTTTGTTCTCATTGTTAATACATCTCGAAGGGAAAGAAAGGGGCCTGGGGAGACAGTCCAGCCAGTAAAGTTCTTGGTGCAGCAGTATGAGCATTTGAGTCTGAATCCCCAGAACTCATGAAGCTGTGACACAAGTCGCTGTCATTCCAATGTTCCTATGAAAACATGGAAGACTGAGCAAGAGAATTCCTGGAAGTTGGCAGCCCAGCTAGCCTGTTTGGGCAGACTGGAAAAGACAACAGAGGTTCTGTCTTGAGCAAGGTAGGATGCAGATACTGACACCTGGTATGCCTCTGACCACCACATTCACTCTGTGGAATGTGTGCACACTTACACACGCACACACAAACAGAAAGGGACAGATAATAAAACAAAACGGGAGCTAACCCCAGTGCAGAGGCCAATGTTTATATTGTATTCTGTCACATTCAGTCAATTTGCTTTTCATAAAAAATATTGACCAGAAATAAAACCCTACTGATACTTTCTGTGTATGTTTGGGGTATCTTTAGGATGTATTTGTGAGCCTGTGAGCTATAGGGAATAATCTGTTGGTATGTTTTTTTTAAATGTGTGCAGATGCTATTTCACATGCTTAAGAGTAGTAGCCTTAGGAGGCTTATACACCCCTTCAAGTCAAAGCTGCTCTACTTTGCAATGGAAAACACACAGCAAAATGTCCCACTTTGTTGAAACCTCAGGACCAAGGGTGGGAGACCCTGGTGGGAAGAGGGCTCATACTAACCCTAGCTGAGAAACGGGTCTGCAAGGAGACTGGGTGGCATCATAGCTCAACAAGTTGGTGCTTCCTTGGGTTCTCCTTGGAATAGAGGTGGACTTTGACTTCCTTTCTTTCTTTATCACTGGGTTACTAAGGCCACATCCCNNNNCCCCCCCGCGCAACCTTCTCCTCTGCTCCCTAGAGTGTTTTTCTTCTGCTTTTATGACATATGTACACATATACATTTACAAATCTATGGAAAAGCCATGACCCACAGATGAGAGACAGTGCACGCTTTCTCTCTGGGACTGATTTAATCTGCTTATTGTGATTAGCTACCAGTGCACACTTTTTCCCGCCAGTGGTCTGACATCAGCTTGGAGAGTTTCACTGCATTTCTGGGTTTCTTGATTGTTTTCTAGTTCTTCTGACTGCCAAGAACAGGAGAACGCCTGGTCAGTAGACACTACTACTTGCTCTCAGTCCTGTGCCAACTTTAGGAGCCACGAGTCTCTGATTTCTTGGGCTTTAGCCAGGTCTGCACTTGGCTTCACATGGTAGTGTACACGTTTTTCATGTTCCTCATGGTCACAAACCAGCAAGGACTCATCATTTCTGAAAAAGAATTTAGACTCTTGGCTTTAATTGGAACCAGTAGGGATCCCATGAAGTCTCTTGACTCTTTGGACCTAGTCTTGTGTGAAGGGGAACAATGGAAGCTGAACGCTGCCATTTCTCCTGAAATAGTGTGAATCCAAACCTTTTGGGGCCTGCTGCTGACATCCTCAGCTGTGTTCAGCCCTGAGCCACTTTGGTGTCTCTCTCTCATCCTCTCTGCCCACTCCCTTTGGTTATTTCTCCAGGGCTGGAAGAAGTCAGCCAGGTACTGTGTTTAAAGACTCTTATTTTGAAGCAGGTTTGTGGCTGAATTCTGCCTATCTGTGAGAATGTAACCTTAGACCTTTGATTTAGGCAACTTTCAGGAAGGGAAGGTAGATCGTCACACCAGCTTAAGGTGCTGCAAAGTCACAATCCAAAGATGGAGGCACTGAATCCAGTACCAAATCAATTATTATTCAGAGAGAGGCAGCTGTTTCCATTGCTAATGGTCTTGTATTATACCACATGGGGTTGACTGAGCTCTTCAAAGCGATGGATTTATTCTTATCTATTTTCCTTTAGATTCTCCGTGCATTTTGCATCTGTTAACTGTAAACTGTGTAAAAATCTCCTGTCTGAAAATCTCATCCACTATGTTTCATCTTTCTTGCTTTAAGTGTGGGGTGAAGGCCCTTTGCACACTGCATGGCCATCCTGTGGTTAAACCTTCAAGTTTCAGGCTAAATAGGAACCCTAGGTATAGATAGAAAGGCAAAAGGGGGGTTGTCACTGGTCTCAAGTTCATGAATAGACATCAGCCTTGCTGTGGTTATGACTACTTCTTTGGTGGGAAATCACAGCTACACCACAGCTGCCTCACTTTTTATCAGAGGATCAGAAGCACATGCGTAGTTTCGTTTCTGCACACTGGCGGATCCTATGAATCATATACTGGTGAAGCACAGATACTAGGGTATTTCAGAGGGTTTTTCTCTCCAAGGCACATTTTGCACCTCTGGTGGTTACCGCAGGGGCTTAAATACCTCCCCCTCAACTTCCTGTTATCAGAGCAGACAGTGCCGAGACTAAGCAGCCTCTTCTAAAACCCAGGAGCTAAAATCTGTGTGTCTGTAGGGCTAATATCTTAAACTGGTGACTTTATCTAGCTCTTTATTCAGCAGTTGAATATTATGGTTGATTACAGGGTCCTAATAAGATTCCTCCTCACTTGGGACTTGTGGTTTTCTGGGTAAACAAAGCTCCTCTGGATGTGTTTGTATTTTCCTTCCTCCCCACCTCCCCGCCACCTTGGTCTCTCTGGTGCTTCTCAATGCAAACTGTGGGACTCTCCAGGGAGTTGTTGTCTCATTGCTCTGTTTCAGACTTGAAAGTAGTACTCCAAAGCAGACATGTTTTACAGATTGGCGATTTTGCTATAATTAAGTTTCATGAATATGAAAATTCCTAGGAATTCCCATGATGCTCCGTGATGTGAGACCGAGAGCTTAGGGCAGAATTTTTCGGTTCACTGTGACCCTGAGCATGGGAACTTGGCTCAGGTAAAACATGATGTAAACCACACTTAGGTCTAGGGTGTATTAGTCCAAAGGGCTTGACAAAG
>LOEQ01000165.1:160546-173342 GCA_001685075.1 Bramus lutescens
GTTTCTTTATTCATTAACCAAGAAAAGCAACACACAGAGAGGACTCCCACATCAACAATGTGTTCACTCCCCCTGTGCAATGGCATCACAGACAGCCTGCCTATTATAACATGTAAGTCTCTACCCATGGGCAGCCACTCAATATACCCTCCTTAAAACTCCATCTCAGCACAGTGATGAGTATTTATTGCTTCCTACTCTATATGCCAAATACGAATGGCTTTTTGGGTTACTTGTTTTGATTTCAAGTCGTAAGAATCATGAAGGCTGATTTTGATTGTCAGCCTAGGAGCGGCCTAGGAGACATGGTTGTTGGTCTGTTAGACCAGCTCCAGATAGCTTTAACTGAAGTGTCAGCTGAAAGTGGGCAGCACCACTCTGCAGGCTGGGGTTCCAGAATAAATAAAAATGAAAAGGCAAGCTGAGCACCAGCATGTAGCTTCCTCTGCGTCTTGGCTACAGCTGCACTGTGACCAGCTGCCTTGTACTGCAGCCACCGTGTCTTCCTCACCCGCGACAGACTCTACTCTCAAACTGTGAGCAAAAACAAACTTCCTTCCCGAAGGTGCTTTTGTCAATGACTTTTCTTTATGAGAAAGGCAACTGATACAACTGTCTCTTAAAATTAATGCTTGTTTCACAAGTGATAAGTCCCAACAAGTTTAAGTACCTTGCCCAGGGTTATGCTTACATTTCTCAGGGTGAGTTATTATGTAGATGAGGTGACCACCCTCCCAAACTCCTGACCACCACAATGCAGATCGGTGTTACGCTGTAGAGAAGATGAACAAGTCGCCTTCTAGGGCCTCCTGGTTCTGCAGACATCCCCAGCTCCGTTATACGGTGTGTCATTGTTCCAGATCTGGTACTTTTTAATATTATGCTTTAAGGGAGAGAGACCCCCTTTGGCTTTTGGAGATAGGGTCTTTTCTATTCATTACACCTAATGTAATTATATTAACAAATTTCTGAGGAAGTATCAAGCTTAAGCTTGGAACCAAAAATGCTTTTAGTCTTCATTTGAAGTACAGTTCAGGACCAGTTTGGTCAATGAAACATTTAATTGGTCAGATACTTTGTTTTGCACACCTTCTGGCCTCTCTGAATCTCCAAGGCATTAGTTAATCCCATATTTATGAATTGCCTGTGATGCGCTTTTGTCAGCTCCTTTGCCATCTAGGAATGGCAAAAAATAAGGCTGAGGTATGTGTTTTTCTTTTTTAATACCGTGTTGTGAGGGTGCACAAGTATGTACACGTGTGTGTACTGAGGCCAGAAGACAATCTCAGGAGTCATCTTCAGGAACTTTTTCCACCTCCCTGTAGGTTTTTTATTGGCTTGAACTTTACTGAGAGGCATTCTCCCATCTCTGCTTCCCCAGAGCAGGGGTTACAGCATGCATCACTGTACGTTTTTACCTGGGTTCTGGGGATAAAATGGATATCCTTATACTTGCAAGGCAAGCACTCTATCAACTGAGCCGTTTCTCCAGTATCTGAGGTCTGTGTTTTCATGGGCAAAACATTCTATGAGGGACACAGAAAACCAATTTGTGCTCAAAGGTGGTTTCTACAACTGTGAGGAAGGAAGTAGCCCAGGGAAAGTAGGCAGAGATGCTCTAAGAGAAGATGGCAGAGAAGGTGGTCATGAAATGCCTCTGCAGGCTTCCGGGGGGAGGTGATGTTGTAGCTAAGGCATGAGAGAGCACAGACTCACAGAAGAAATAGCATAGGCAGGAGGGAGTTCTGTACATGGGAAGAAGGGAAGAAAGGTTGTTTAGAGGAACAGTCTAGATGGAGGAGGAGGACATTTTATAGTGCAATGAGGCAGACAGGCAGGGTGACATCAAGCTCAGCCTTGTAACTATGCAAGGCTTGTGTGCCTTTGAATTTTATTTAAATCACAACAGGAATCCATCTTACAAAGCCAATGACTTGACCTTCCCTGCCAGCGTGTGGCCACTTCTTCTGATTAAAAATGTTAAAGTACACAAGCCCGTAAGGCTATGTGATGATTGACAGACAGCTACCTAAGAGGGCTTTCCCATTACCCTACATAGATGGCATCCAGTCTTGAACTCCTTGGGGGAACTATTGCATTTTTCAGAGTAATCTTCTTCCTGGAAAAAAACATAAAAAAAAGTGCACTTAGTTCGGAAACACAGACCCTCCTTCACACATAGCCTGTGTCCCCTTCTGAACACTACCAGGCAGTTAGGGCCCAGGTAGTTGCTGTGTTACAGGGTCTTTGTGAGGTCTTGTCTCTTTGCTGTGTGTTTCCAGAACAGACCACATGATCCCTCCAAGCTTACACCTTGAGGACTGCCTAGTTAACTTTTACAAAGTTGAGACATCGTCTCCAAATATCCTGGGTCTTCACGAATGCAGTTCCTTCCCCAGAGACAGGTCCAGGGAACCTGCATCAGTTAGCTTCCTTCCGTGGTCCCTCAGCATTCTCACTGAGGGAGATAGGTGGCTTCAGGAGGTGGCAAGCCCTCCATGCTCAGTGCACAGAAAGAGAGACAGACACAATTTTCAAGTTGAGAAAAACAACCCTTAGCCCAGGCAGATCTGTAGGCAGTCCTCCAACCTCTCTAGGTCCTATTATCTAAGGATGGTTATTGATCCAAGAGGCAGAAGGCAGCTAGGCAGCTACATCTGCTTTCTAGATGCATGGACCACTTGTCAACACCCTGGGTACCAGCCATTCTCACCTCGCTTCTGAATAGAGGGTGGTGTAGAGGTCTGGGTAGCCAGTTTCTTGAGGTATGGAAGAAAGTAGATTAACCCAAGCTCTTCTCTCAAACTGTGATAAGGTGTCCTTATGCATAACACCCATACCTGTGGTCTCTTCCGGTAGTTACTTATCCATGGCGCCCTCTCTCTCCCTCTGCTCCCTGGCTGCTAGTCACCACCGCAGCCATGTCCTTCTGCCTCTCTGAAGAGCAGATCCTGCCTGATTTTCAGAATCTCTGTCCATTGGCCCTGTTACAAGGGAGGTAACTTGTGGATGGAATTTACTCATGGTGGTGTCCCCAATACCAAGAACAGTGCTTGAATACAAGTGTCTAAGTGGGTAAAGCTTGGATTGTTCCCATTGCCGCTTCCTTCTGAAGGACCTTTACCATGATCTGAGTACATGTGTTCTCCATGGTTCATACTTCCAGTGTGCTTATGAGCGTGCATGCATGTATGTGTGTGGATTGGGTCCCAGATAACTGCCCTGCCTGGCCCACCATGTGGATGTGGGGAGAGGGTACCATCTTTCAGGAACAAACCCTCACAAGATACTAATTCCTTATTCTTAGACTCCAAGTACCAGTCTGTGAGGAATGCATTGCCTACCCATCCAGTTTGTGGTATTCGGTCACGTGACTTTTTAAGGGGTGGCAGTTTGTGGTATTCTGTCACATGACTTTTTAAGGTGTGGCATATAAACAGGAGTTTGGGGTTCCAAAGTGAGGAGATGATATAGACAAAGGCCCAGTCTGCCTAGGGTACCACCTGATCTGAATGATGGAGATGGTGTGGCCTAAACAAGATGGGTAGAGTTAAGATACCATTCAACCAGTTATAAAAAGGCAAATCTCACCATTTCATGATACATTTGATTTTTGATTCCGTGTATTTTTCTGATACTCCTCCTTCTCCAGCATCTATCAGTAGACCCTCAGGGAGGGGTGGAGTCTCAGGAACCCCTTCCCACTTTCCAGGATGAAATGTCGACATCCCACTCTATACAGGTCTTGTGCTGGGAACCACAGCTGCAGTGGGTTCATAAATGCAACCTCCGTGCCTTGTTCAGAAGAGGCCTTTGCAGCGCACACCCTTGTTCTCATTTTTACATTTTGTTTTTCTGCCTTTCTTCTATGACCTAGAACCAGTTTCTTCATAAAGATGTCTAAACTACATCATCCAGACCCAACTTAGCAGAGGGTGAAATTCTACAGTATATATTTTTCAAATGACTATTCAGAAGTTCAATAGTGAGACAGTTGCCCAGTGATTGTAGGCTTGGGATTCTAAGGTCTGCACCACACCAGGGACACACTGTAGCATCACATGTGGACAAAAATGACTTCTAAAAATCTCCAGGCTGCATTTCCTTGCCTTGTGATGTCTTGAATCTTAGAAGCTGGGTGAAATTTTTTTTTCATTTTCTTTAGGAAAAAAGCATGAATTAAACATTAATTGGCTACCCAAGTCTCAAGATTGTATTTTGGAGGTAAGAGCTGCAGGGTAGATTGCTGACTTTTCATTGATTACCACCATGCAAAAGTGACTTGTTGATAGATTGCAATTCCATCGTGAATAATAGTTATTTCCATGGCCTTTGAAGATTGAGGAGGCATATACAGCTGCAGGGCTGTGATGTGTCACGTGTACCAGCAGACCCATCTTCCTTTTCCTTACAAATGCAAGTCTCCAGTTCTGAGTTATTAGGTTAGAATATGCATGTCCTGAAAATTAGACCACCCGGCGGCAGTGGATGATTGTCATTTCCTCTTCTTGAAGTATATTGCTTCATTTTCTTTTCTCCATGAGCAAAGTTTTCTGTCCCTGTCCTTGGTCAACATAATTTCTTTGTCCTTATTCAGTTATCTTGTGAAACACTTCCCTGACTGTAGAATAGCACTGACTGAGTAATATCCATAGAAAAGTAAGTCCTTTTGATTTTTTTCTTCTGCCTATGGCATGAGGAAAGGAAATCTGGCTTCTTCAGGAGCTACCTGTACTGCAGGTATTTAGACACGATCATATTTATCACCTTGTAATCATTTTTTATCCGTCACTTTTTAGGAGCATGCGATAAAACAAAAATAGCAATGAGAATCTGCTGTTCTAGAAATGTCCATTCCATCTAATATTTTTTATCTTCAGGTGAAATTTATTGACTCTATTGATTCAGTATTGATGTTTATAAACACTTTTACCATCCTCGGTCATGTATAGCTTTGATTACAAAGGCGATATTCTATTTAAGCATACCCATTTGCTTTGCTAAGAATAATCACACAGTAGTTTTTGTTGGGCATATGAAGGTTTATTTTTATGTTACCTGATGTGTGTGTAGGAGGTGCACTTTAGGGCCAGTAGGACCCTGCCTCTTTCTGAGTGTTGAGGTCACTGCCGAGGACCTGTTGAGGAGAACTCCTGGAAGGACGCTGTCTGCAGAGACTATTTCTGGCCGACTAACATGGAGAGGTCGTAATGTTGCAGGTCTAGAGGCTAATTACTTTATCATAGGCTGGCTTTAGCCCCTGGATATCATTCCTTAACCACCCCAGTGCCAGAACTAATATCCTGTCACTAATAAATAAAATCATTTTATAATCTATTAACTTACCCAGCAAATAGTTTCCACCAACTTCACAGCTAAGAAAGTGATCAAATAGTGTCTGAGTACTATAGCAAAGCTTCCCTCATTTTGGTATACCTGCCTCTCTGATGTACCCACCAACTATATTTTAAACTTCCTTTCATTTGTTTAAAACTTACTTTCTTCTGTAAAACTATACAACTTCATGAATGTACTTCCACATTGGAACACGGAATTTGTGGTAATCTAAATATGTGTTCCCAGGCCATGGTTACTCAAATTTAACTTGAGAAGAATAAACTATCTCTTATTTATTTTGTTGTGAGAGCTGTGTTCTGTGGGCCTGGAACCAGCAACTGGAAGCCCCCATGGGCTGGTTGGACAAGGCTTTTGCACGTGCACTGTCTCTGGCTTCCATGTAGCTACATTTCAGATTCTGCCTACTCTCAGTTTTGCAGATTTCTGCAGTACCAGCACCCATGCGTCCAGTCAAATGGAAGCAGGTGAACACACGTTGAAGGAAGGTACTAGACAGACAGGCAGTGGTACACGTGGTGTTCAGGAATAGCATTTTGCAATTGGCTGTTGGGAGCGTGAAAATCCACGATCATTTAATGCTGGGGCTTTGATATTAGCCAAATCCACAGAGACAGCTAAAATCTCGCAGAACCATGACAGGGATTTCCTAACCCAAATGCAAATAGATGTTTAACTTTCATCTCCAGCTCAGGCCCCAAGGCTCTGTGAGTGCATTGAAAGAGCAATCTGTCTCGTAAATTGGAAAATCATAATTTAAAAAGAATATCCCACTGAATGTGTGGAAACTCAAATGGAGATACATGTTAAATAGAGAAATATTACCTGGAGGTCTTATTAGAATTTAGGCGTGATTTCTCAAATGATAAATTACTTATTTTAAATGAAAGCTGTATCCTGGCTTGTCTGTAATACTGTCACTTAAAGACCAAATGCTATCATTATTTATTTATCTATTTAGAGTACTAGTCATTGAGCCCTGCTGCCTCAACCCATTCATTCCTACCAAGCGCTCTACGTGGAGCTGTAGCCCTGACCCCTCTTATCTCTTGTCTTTAAGTGACTGATGTTCATAAAATTTGATGTGGCACTCAATGAATATCGAATTTTCCAACATGAATGTGTGTGGATCACTCATCTGCTCATATTTTGGTGGCGGGACTGGTGCCTAGTTTTTATTTGTGAGTGTTTCTTGATGTGGAAGGCTACATCATTTCTCTGCTACTTATGTTATCAAACTCTGAGGGCTCAACCTGCACCCCAAGTTAGGTCTGACTACTCATACTCAAGAAAACAATTTAAAGAGTCAAAAATTACAAAAGGAAAGCATAAAAAAGAGATTTATTCAATGTTGCCCACATTGAGAAGAGGGACTCTTTGTCCCTCAAGTCTGTCATTGGGGTCCTGAAGTGGGACCAAAGTTTAAATTATGGGCCAGGAATATGTGTACACATAAGCTGTACTGGTGAAGGTGTGGTCCTGCCTGTCACTGACCGTCATTGTCTGGGCTTCATCTTCATCCTATAAGGTATTCTGCCAAACCCTTAGAACCCTGTGAATTGTCCTCTTTCCGATAGACAAACTGCCCCTCTGGCAGGTGCCCTTTCCTCTCCTTCTAGGATGAGATTCCTGAGGAAGTTTCCGTTTCTTTGGGGTTCATTATTTCAACAATATGAGAGAGAGAGAGAGAGAGAGAGAGAGAGAGAGAGAGAGAAGTGTCATTGCAGAATATCTTTATTTTTGCCATCCACACTGAGGACCTAACATTCCTCTGTGACTATATGCAATTGTTAGGTACAGGGATTTACTTCCGAAACTGACTGAGTCCTGCATACCCTATGAACTAGGCAAGGTGATGTTCTGGGATTTCTTTGCAAAGTTGCGTTTCAAGCATGGACCTTCATCTGAGCCCCTGCTTGCCTCCTGGGGAGGCCCACAGCTGCACTGTCAGAGACGCCAGGTCAGTCTAAGGGTCTGCAGCTATCAGCATCATCAGGTGTTAATCCCAAAGGTGGGAGGAGAAAGACCACAAGCCTAAACCATCATAACCAAATTAATTAGAGCAAGCAGTTAAAGCAAGCTTTTTTTTAAATTCATGTATACTGCTGCCTCACCCTAAGGTGGGGCTCAAGAGGTCATCCTTGGGTGTGAAGAAGAAAGGCTGTTGTAGCTCAGGGTAGAAGCTTTCCAAATGGGGGATTCGAAAGGCAAAATAGGCAGAGTTACAGGATAGGACAAGCATGTTAGTCTTAATGTCCTTTTGAAACAAAGACATGGTTAACAAGGTAGTCATAGTCATAGCAAGGCAGTCATAAGTGGTCATATAACCTTTTGGAACAAAGGTAAGGATTGCAAGATGGTTATAAACGACTTTCTGAGACAAAGACATGGTTGCCAATCCTTGAACAGGCAGGACAGAACCATTTGTAGTTAAGCCCTTGAGAAACAGGTTTAATCATAAACAGGAATGAACTTAGTTTGTCTTTACTACAAGATGGTTTTTAAATCTAAGGTGTAGGCTGACTGGTTCTTCACAGGAAGCTCTGCCCCAGGCCTAGCATGAGATCTTCAGAGTCAGAACTGCTTTCCAGCAAACCCTCCTGAGTCCAAAGAAAAGACTGATTCCAGTCAGAATTGAACAGATTTTTAGTCAAAGAAAGGAAAGGTTCTAGAAACAGGGAGCATCCCAGTGGGAAGATGGTTTGGTATGCAGCAACGAAGCCCTTTCTGCACCTGCAGTACTGGAAACGACATGCAGAGATTGGCTGGTGAGTGAAACACCAGGCTTGCCTTATTTGGATATGATTTTGGAGTCTTTAGGTTCGGAATGGCTGAGTGATGGGCTGCTCTGATTGGCTGATGCTTAGTTGCTTGGTTACCAATGTATTCAAGTGACAGCTGCCTGTACAACAAGCTAGGTTGCAGTTTAGAACATTCAATTGTCAAGTACGGAGGCCTGTTTAGGACAAACACATTTGCATTTAATAAGTGATTTTTCTGCAGTCAGAGAAGCAGGAGCTTTGAGCTAATGTGTCTCTGACCTTCAGTGTAATCACAGGGGCTGATGTACCCCAGTACACCTATGCAGTACCGCTATTCTTATTTGGCTGTACTTCCGGGTCACTGAGCATCAGTCTGGCCATTTCATTTCATCAGCTGGTTCTGTAAGAGGCCCTGGAAGTCTTTTCCCTTGTGAAACAGCCCACATCTCTCACTATAATACGGACTGCTGAAAACAGGGACACAGCACAACTTGACAGACCTGATATGCTGTCGAAGGTTTCCCTCTGCCTCCTGTTAGCCTGTCCTGGTTCTGATGGGATCCAATGCCTCTTATCACCTCCCGAACCGTTCTGTGTTCTCGCCACTGTGGATATTCAACAGTTCTGTCTACACAGGTCTTGACCCTCGCTCTTCTTTGGTCTTTGGTCCCAAGAACTTGGGCAAAGGGCAGAGCTCCTTGGGCAGAGCTCCTTGGGGGAGTATCCAGTGATCGGCTGTATGGAGAGCCTTTTAGTCCCACTCTGGGATGGACATGGACGTGTCCTCTCCCATCCCACAGGGCATCATCTGCTCCACTTCTCTCTTGTCCTTCTTTCTGTTTGCCTAGGTAGGGATGTGTCTGCTGCTGCTCACACTTCTGAGCCCTTGTGGGTTCTTGTGGCCACACCTCAAACTTTCAGTTTCTGTATATTATTAATTTATTTGTATTTTTAGATACCACAAGGTCCTATCAGATTATTGTAAAAATGTTATTTTACTCTCTCTCTCTCTCTCTCTCTCTCTCTCTCTCTCTCTCTCTCTCTCTGCATAAGTAAACATCAGAGGAGAATTTGAGGAGTCAGTCCTTCCACTACCTGGTCCCTAGATGAAAATTGTGTCCTTAGGATCTGCAACAGTTGCCTTCACCCTCTGAGCCATCTTACTGGCCCTTCATTTCTTGTAGACAGAGTTGAGACTCATGTTGTTCCTTCTTGGACCTGATCCAGGGACTCTAGGACCAGGCAATGATGGCTTTAAACCTGAAGCTACTTGTGCTTGATCTGAGTTACCTAAGTTTTGTAAGAATGCGGGGAGACCCAACTCCAGCCCCAGAGCTCATGGGGCTCCATTTATTACAGATGTTGCCACAGTGGGTCTGGAAGGTGGCTCACTCTTAGAAAGTTAGGATCAATTTGGAGAGCTGGTGGAAGATTGAGTCTTCCTATATTTTGCATTGTACTAAGTGATTTTTCCACTGAATGAATAACATAATGGCTCAGGGTCAAGCCCTTGTCCTGAAAGCATGAGGGTGCTGATTGTGGATCACACACACACACACACACACATTAAAAAATTGGGTGTTGTGGCTCAGATCTGTAATCCTGCCTGCAATTCCTGTGCTAGAAGGTGGAACCAGGTGATCCTTAAGGCCTGTTGGCAGCCAGTCTAGCCAAGTCTGTAATCTTTGGGTTCTGTGAGACCCTGTCTCAAGAAAACAAGGTAGAGAGTGATAGAGGCAGAGACCTCTGATTTTCATACGTGTGCATGTACATGTGTGCATGTGAATACACAAGAAGAAAATGACCTCTGCCCCCATATGGCACTCATATATAAAACAAAACAAAAGATCTTGGCATCATATTTTCCTACCTCAGCATCTTGGTTATTTGCTCTTCAGGTGCTTTACTTTTAGGCTTGCAGCAAGGTGATTGGAGATCTCACACACCCTCATCCCTGCACACTAATGCACAGCTTCTCCGGCCCTCAACACTCCAGTCTAGCGCTGTGCTTGTTAGGGGCTGTGAACCCACACCAACACATTTAATTTCAATAGCTGTCATTTACACTGGACTTCCTCTTAGTGCTATACATTCTGTGGGTTTAGATATACTTATACTGACATGTGTCCATCGCGATCCTGTCAAATAGAGTCGTAGTGTCTTCTAGGGTTTGATATAGCTTCAGTGTGTCTTGCAAGGCGTGGTGGTTTGGAATCTGGTCTTAGTATGGCAATGTTGGAAAATGTTGTAGCCTAGTGGTGTGTTGCTAACTCATAGTATATGCTGCCCTCAAAAAATCAAGGTAGCTTTTGTGAAGTCTTTACAGTAGATAGTTTCATAAGAAGTTATTCTTTAAAAGATATGTCAAAATTTAGGACTGAAAAGATATCTCAGTGGTTAAGAACACTTGCTACTCTTCCAGAGTACTAGGGTTCAATTCCCAGCACCCACATGGTAGCTTACAACTGCTCGTAACTCCAGTTCCAGGGAGATGCAGTGTCCTTTTGTGGTTCTAAGGATACTACACTCATATGCATACACTCCCCAGCATACACATAATAAGTAACAGTAATAAAATAAGGCTGAAACCGAGGAAAATAAAAGATTGAAAGTCACAGGGAAACTTTGATACTGGTGATTTTGGGGGTATGTGTTTGAACAATAATCATTCTCATTATTTATAAAAATATCATCATCATTAGTGGTGTGTGTAAATATTATCATCATCATCATCAGTAATGTGTGTGTAAATATCATCATCATTAGTAGTGTGTGTGTGTGCAAATATCATTATCATCGGTAGTTGTGTGTGTGTGCACGCGCGTGTGTGCGGGTCACACAAAGTTGTTCTCAGTTGCTCCAGGAGTGAGTATGGGGATCGGGGCTACAGCAGAAACAAAGAGGACAGTGCGTACAAGGCTGCTATACCCACTTCCCTTCAGTCTTTTACACGATCTTTCTCTTGACAGCTTGGCGTCTGATTTTCCTTTTGGGAGTCATGTCTCCTTTTTATCCCGTGAACTTCAGGGCTAAAACTCAGGTCCTCAGGGTTAGAGGCAAGCTCCTTTCATCTGCTGCTCCATCTCCTTGGCCCCATCCTCACTGTTTTAACACAACCGTGAGGAATGGCCCATCTTGTATTTACTGCTGTCATCTGACATCGCTGTGTATGAGGTTTGTGAACGTGTTACTTTGTGTGGCTTTGTTAGAACTCCACCCCCACCCCAAATGCAGTATATGGGTTGTGAAGCTGCTTCACCTGGGCTTGTGTAAATCCTGGGCCTTAGTTCCCTAATCCTAAGCCATAGCATGACTTCTCTGAAGTAATCACCGTGTGGCTCCACCATATTTCTCTCTTTGCTAATCTCACCAACATATGGGGTGAGGGAATTAAGAAATAAGCAGATCAAATAAATTGCATTTTACAGTATCCTTAGGTCATAATCTTTTATTCTAGAAGTGCGAGTGGATTGGAATGAGTTCCTTGTTTGTTTAAAGAGAAAACAAAATGTTTCTTCATGATAGGAAGGTGTTGGAAGGAGAATCAGGATGGATTAACACTGGCTGTGAATAACCTAATTTGAGATGTTTTCGGTGAGCTTTGGTGTACCCTGGGAAGATTGGGTGCCTCATACACTCCCTAGTGTCAGGAAAGTCAGATGCCAGGCTGTTGAAGAGACATAATTGTGTAAGAGCCTGAGTGTGCTCTTTTTCTGGGCCTTTTAGAAAAAAAAAACAAAAAACAAACAAACAAACAAAAAAAACGAGGGACTGTTTACCTCATGAGCTACAGGGAAGATTCCAAAAGACCCAGGGAAGACTTTGTGTCCACAGCCTGGCACCTACCTCATGACAGCTTTCAGTGGTACTGACAGAACGTGGCCTCTGGTGGTCTGGACTGAACGTGAGGCTTCCTACATCACCCTGTAGCTTGAGGACCCAGAGGGGCCCAAGGGCCCAGAGAACATAGTGTCCTGTGGGTAACTAAGTCCAGAGGCACAAGGACCCAGAGGACCCAGAAGATCCAGGGAACCTGATGCTTCCTCTTCCCCCACTGCTCTTCTCTTCCCTTTGTTCCTGTTTCCACTCATGTCCTGTTAAACTTGCTGGCATTTGCAGAACCTTCCCAGCTTCCTAAATTTAATATGCAATGACTTAGTTCCCTCTCCTTATGGATATGACTCCAAACTATACATTTCTTTCCACTCCTCAAACGGGACAGCCCTCAGTGGGATGCTTGTACAAGTATTTTTCTTTTTTCCTTTTTGTGAGCCACTGCACTTTAACAGGGCTCCTTCTATGACCATGGATGAGGGGTTAATTACTTGAGCAAGGACAATTTACCTAAGAGGCTACACCACTGAGGAATTGACTCCTCCCTCTCCCAGCAACCAGGAACTGCTTCCCCTAAGGGAGGGATGGGGCCTCATGAGCTCCAGCCCTATCCTCTATAGCTTGTTGACTGGCCTAATCCCGTGTAGATCTTGCGCAGGTGACCACAGTGTTGCTGCTCAAGAGTACAGTCTTGTCAAGAAGACGTTTTTACCACCCTACTCCCATCCTCTAGATTTTACTTTTTTTTTTTTGACTTTCTCTTTCTTAATGTTCCCGAGCATTGGAGAGGGTGGCATAGATGCCAAAACAAACAAACAAATAAATAAATGAATGAATGAATGAAT